>NW_019775558.1:735557-957790 GCF_001039355.2 Lingula anatina | reverse complement strand
ACTTGACCTGCGTATTATGAATATTTATCAGTTCTGTAAGTTTCAAGCCAAAAGCCAAAACGGTTTTCCACTTATCATGTTATCGGTGCTGCATTTATGCTGAAAAAAGAGAAAAAATAGCCTAAATTCACTAAAAATGACCCAATCACGCTGATTTTTTCGAACTTGACCTGCGTATTATGAATATTCATCAGTTCTGTAAGTTTCAAGCCAAAAAGTAAAACAGTTTTCCACTTATCGTGTTATCGGTGCTTCATTTATGCTGAAAAAAGTGAAAAAACAGCATAAATTCCCTATAAGTGACCCGATCATGCTGATTTTCGAACTTGACCTGTGTATTATGAATATTCATTAGTTCTGTAAGTTTCAAGCCAAAAGAAAAAACAGTTTTCCACTTATCGTGTTATCGGTAAAAGTGCACGGCGACGACGGCGACGGCGACAGCGACGGCGACGACAGACGCAGATGATGGCTATATGTACAGACACATCTGTGTCTGTACATAAAAATAAAAAGAAGACTCATAAAACATCTCAATTGCTATCCATGCATTTTAAATAATATGTTCGAGTTAATTTTCAAGTATTAACTTGTGTATTATGTTTTTATACTTTAAACACGTTTCGCTCTATTTTTTAATCTTCAGGACACAAGAATTAATCGGTTGAAGTCCACTATAGGAAAAATAAATAACCTATCAGATAAAAAGTAAGAAATGATCAGCATTTTACACCAACAGTCACTATTTTCTATTGAGTTACAATCAATTAAAGATTTCTTTTGTGGGATAGGGCCCAGGCTTTGACAGTTATATCTTACCAGAGGCTTAGAGTCACTGAGCACATGGTACTGCAGGAACTGGTGCAGTTGATAAAAGCAGTGGTGATGTACCAGTGTGTTGATCACCAGTTCATACAGGTAATGCTGGACTGGGATAAACACCTGGTTCAGGGAGCGGATGTATTCCACCAGGGTTGCCACTATGAATTTGAAGTGAATGTTCTGAAACAGGAGAATTGGCAAATTTTGATATGTAAGTAATAAAAATAACAAACAAACTTCTCTGTTTAACACTGTGTGCAATGGTGTGAAAACATTATGACTGCATGTTACTATATATACTTCAGTGTTTTCTTTAGTGAAGTAACGAGGTTCTTTTAAGATAGCAGCCTTAAAAGTAAATCATTTTTTTCTAATTGAAAAAAAAAATTAATCTAAGTCAAACAAGAAAGAAATATGAAACCAGACTGGACTGTTAAAGAGTCATACCTTGCTATCTCCAAACACAGATAAAACGTGTGTATACATATCAGACTGGTCTATAATTGCCTTCCTGCCTCGTAGATTGTCCATAGTTTGTGTGCTCTCTGATGCCTGAAAAATACAATAATGTCACAACATGAAATATACCTGCTGATTAATACCTCTAAGCAAATACAGTTTACATAATTATAATAAAACAATTTTCTTTGATTTCTTAATTTTACAATTACAATAAGAACAGTGTTTACCTTAAACATAAAATGCAATAAGGTGATTTATTTGCACACCACTGTCTACTACTTTATGTGTACTATGTACAAATAGATCTTTTTAAAATATTTGAAGTACATAAAATGCATTTAAAAGCAGGAGAAAGGCATATATGCATGCATACCTAGGCAGTTTATATGGTTAGATTGAAAAAAAAAGGGTAAGTAAAGGGATTGGACTGCTGGGCAATCAATTTCAATTTTAAGACTGAGTATAGGAATAAGGACTGGAGACATGTCTTATCAATTATATCAGTAATCAAATGGCATTGTCGCTGAAATGAATATGTAGTTCTTTTATAAAAAAGCTCTTCAAATAAAATGAAACATAAATTGTTCAGAGAAAAGTAAGTATCTGGGTGTTGGAAGATATTGAGAAGAATCAAATTCAAAAGCACTACCCCAGTATAAGGTACAAGGTGATCAAGTATTGATCCTAGGGATGGTACTACCAC
The DNA here is from genome assembly GCF_001039355.2 of Lingula anatina. Next base: position 955,803 of record NW_019775558.1, on the reverse strand, counting down.
CTGAAAACATGAAAACAAAAGTGTTACAACTAACTTACAAGAAAATAAGCCACACTGATAAAACAACATTCATTCAAAAATTCAGAATGGGATACAAAGCTCCCAATCAGGAATTGGTCAGAAATGTCTCTTTCATGTTATGAGTAGGCTGCTCATAAAATAAAAAATACTCTTAAAAATAACAGAAGAACAAAGCATTCAAACTTCTTCAAAATTTAAATAAAAATAGACTGCACACCTGAGCCTGGATCTCTTTATCCAGATATTCTCTGTACCCTGCATTGAGGAGGTCAAAGACTTGAGCTATAACAGGTAAGGAGGCCTGGGAGTCTGGTAACATCATTTGTTTACACACTTTCAGTATCACCATCTTACTGTCCTTCCTTCTTAGCAAGAAGTCTATCAGCTTCACCTAAAATAAGAATCGTGACAATCAATTTTAAATTTAAACGATTTTGAACACAATAGGTCAAACAATGTGTCTGAATGAATAAATAAATAAATAAATAAATAAATAAATAAAAATTCAAACTCATTCCAAAATTCCATTTTTCTTAACCATTTTGGTAAATTGCAAAAACATGCTTTCTGTCACAAAACTGATTTTATTTTGAGTTTTCAGATCAGTATTTTCTAGCATTATTGACAAATCAATGTCTTGGGGAGATACAAATATTCAGTTAGGCAATTCACTATCAGAACTATGAAAAAAGTCACCATCAGTGCTACACGATCCATGGTGACATTACCTTATCATCAATCAAACTGACAATGGGTTCTAGAGACAGCTTCAGGTACCACATGTATCCAAGCTTGGCATCAATTAGTATATTGGGCTGGAATACTATCCAATTTGGAGAATCTGCCGTGGTGGTTAAGAAGGGTTCTCAAAGGCAATATTAAGTTAAAAATCACACACACACAAAGTGAAAACATAACATCGATCTTCCATGTATTCAACATGAAAGAATTTGATCACAAGAACCACGGACAAATAATTTAGAGTTTGCATGCAACTTTTAATGTTTTGTGGAAAGGATACAAAGTTCCAGCTCGTGTTTCTGTCCATCTGCTCCAGGTTGACCCGGTATGGCTAAGGATGGGAAAATTCCAATGAACAACAATATTTCCAAAAGACACAATAAAAAGTATAAATATTCATAAACTAACACCAACCTTTTTTTAAGTTGGGCTAATACAGTGCTTATTTAAAAACAGAACAACTTTTGATATGTGAAAGACGTATCTTTTGGTACAAAAATATCAGCTAATTCTCACGTTATCACTAAAATGGAGCACAAATACATTCATACCCTTACAAAATTACATTCCATATTTCCATATTATCATAAACTCAATAACAATTGATAATACTACTAAGTTAGGGCCAAATGTTTGACAATTATATCTTTATTTGTCCTTAGTGTGAAGAATCAACCCAGAACCAATGTACTTACATGGAGCTCTGATCATAAATGGTCTAATAGGACTAGCTGGGACCAGTGGATCATAAAATGTAACATAACCATCTGATTCCCCTCCTGACTTTATGTCAAACAACATGGATGTCTGCAATCACAGGATTCAGAGAGTGAAATTTTGACCCTGTTCAATTCTGTTCTTATTCATTATTGTTTGATTTTCAAAATTTGATGCTCCAGCAAAAGTTTTTTAAGGGTAGGAAGTCAACTTTTTGGAGCATGAAAAAAATCATGATTTACTTTCATCAATTTATTACTGAACAGATTTAAATAATAATATCCAAATCTATGTTTTAAAAAATCCTGTTAAATACTAACACTATTTGACTATTGACAAAAATCAAATAAGAGAACAAAGACTCTTGCCCACTTTACCTTAGATGCTTGATGATGTACAATGATGATATTGTCCACAAGGTTGACAGCAAACCTCCCACTCATGTTAAGCCTAAGCACACAGGACCTCCTTGCTGGATTCTCTCTAAAATAATAAATCTTGAGTTTAAACCTGCATATCATAAACAATTAAAAATATCAAACAATGACAGTAAGATATCAATACCATCCTTTTATCAGTTTTCTTCATTATCTCAAATTACAATTTAAACTTCTAAAAAGCACCTAACTATGGTAATGGCTGGTCCAGTTTTTATACTAACATGTTCAATTGACTGCTGTGCTTAATGCAGGTAGCACTTACCTTTGAAGGTGATACAACACTATTTCTGCAGTCAGTTTACCAGCTACTGTGTGATGTCTTAGGACACATATGTACAGCACACCATAGCTGCCACAAAGAAAACATAAAAGAACTTACATTTTCACCAGTATATAATATGCGAAATGGATCATAAATTGCCATAACTCTAAATTTGAAAAAGCTGCTCACCACATGGTATTTATAATGATTTTGCTGATGTGAACTCAAATGAAACTCTTTCCATCCTCAGAATCAAAAATGTCTGAATCATGTTATCAGACTGATTTTACAATGCCTAGCAAACAATATTCAACATGCTCAATGTGATTATTAGAAACCTGCAATATAACATGCTCGAACTAAATGTCAGTGACCATGTGCCCCAACTGTATGTACCATTAGTCCTGTTCTCTTCAAAAGTTTCACATAAAAATTATCAGTCTTAAGAGACACAGATTTGTCTAGAACCATTTCCAACTTGAGTGAAAAAAAATCTAAGGCCACATTTACAACACAGTTGATCCGCAGACTAACAGAAAGCTACAAAGCTTGCTGCATAATCCCCATGGGGAATCTATTCAGTGTCTATCAGGGGATTATGCCACATGCTTTGAAGTGGGTGTGTCATAACATTTGATCCACAGATTTGTTAGTCTGCAGATCAACTTTGTTGTGAATTCTGCAGATAAAGTAAATGATTTGAAGCTTACATCTGTGCCATTGTGACATCTCTCTCGTGTAGCACTAACTTTGGAGGCTTTGGGATCACAGGCAGGTCCACTTCAAACTTAGGAAGTTTGTACAGTTGACCAGACTAAAACAATTGAATACGAATTTAATCACTACTAACAGTGTGCTTGTGCTATGGTAACTAGGTATCTTGAAGAAATGTGAATATTAAAGAACATATAATGGGTCATTTAAGGGTCACTTCCCTTGGAGTTGGATACTGAACAAGTTTATACCTGTAATTTCTGATTATCAAATTGTAGTGTTTGTCTTCAATAGGCAAAGGAATTAATTTTGATATTAAAATATGATAAATGAGATCTATATACTTAAAGAAAAAAAATTCCATTCTTTTACCACTATAACAAAGTGAAGTCTTTACTTAATTTTTCTTAACTCAGTTGTTTTGTGAATTTGGAGATTTTCAAAACACAAAACATGTATAATCTATTCTCAAAACAACTAATACTCTTTTACCTTGAAGTGGAAAGGATTGATGATATTTCCAAGAGGCCCTGATGAAAGTAGCATCACAGCAGATTCAGGCTAAAACATAAATAAAAATACAGAGTTAAGAACCTTTATGGTTGAAGATATGCACCAAATGATAACACTAAATTTGTTCTTAGTTTATCTCTCTTGGAATACTTATGTTTTATCAGTTCCAAAATTCATCTAGTCTCTTCCAACATACAAAATTGGAAATTCCTAGTGTATATAAATATGAAGGCATAAATTATTTAAAAAATTCTGCACTAAAGGAAGCACTTAATATATAAAACTTACTGATATGAAGTAAAGGAAAAATTTGTCTTACCGACCAAACAAACCAATTCACTTGACCGCTTTGATTCTTAAGGCACTTCAGTGTTTTCTTCTCTGGAATCACCTATTTTAATGAAAGGAAATATATTGTGAAATTAAAAAAAAACTTAATAAATGCTTTGCTTAAAATAAACAACAGAATACAATTAATATTCACATATCATTAAACCAAAGAGAATGGATTATACAGGCATTTCGAAGTGAATGTATCCACTACCATTATAATCAATAAATTCCTTTTGTCTGTAATTTTCATTTAGGAGTATTCCAAAAATATTCAAATATCCTGGCTGCAATTTTCACTCACCTGATAATACTCAATACCATGGTCTGTGACAAATACAATCTCATTTAGAGCTGTCCAATGGAAACCTATAATATTGGTTGTTTTGCCGCGACATGATTGTGAATATTCTACTCTGTCTGAGTGCTCTGTAAAGTTCATGAATTCCTGAAAATAGAAAGTTTGAAAGTCCTGTCAAGGCCATTCTAGCAAATGAAATTTTGTCAGATCCCACAGTAAATGAATGAAGAAATACAGCTTAAAAACACATAAGTTCAATATGAAAGAAAATCTATTATCTTTATTCACTTTCTTCATTTTTTAAATTTTTTGTAAAGGTGACCATTACAGAAACTTCTAAAACTCACCACTGACTTCTGCGACCTTTGTATTGCCAAAACTGACATGTCATAAGAAAATTTGATAGATATCACTTCTCCCCTGTCTTCCATTCTGAAAATAATAATGGCCATATTTATCATGGTAATACTTCAGACTGACCCTAAACATTTGGTTTCTTGATGTAAAAAAAAATTTTTAATCTAATTAAAAATATAAATAGTCTGCAAATAAATAGGAAAATTAAAATATTATGTTTCGTTTATTAAAAAATATTTTCATGGTACAACAGAGGTGTTATTATTTTTCAATCAAACAAAGGAGTGAAGACTAAGGCAGTTACCTTCACATTTTACATACTAGTATATAACTATGATAATATCAGTTATCAAACAGATTTCATGGATCAGTTAGTAAGCCAACTGATAACAGTTGATAATAAATCAGATAAAAATTGGGGAGAGGGTAATTATTATTATTACTAATGTCTTAACTGCTTAAGAAGGGAAGGTCTGAATAATGCAGTGGCATATCCATATCATGACAACTGGCATGTAAGCCTCAGTTACTAGTTTACAGTTATTTTTTCTTTAATAATCTTTTACATTTTTCAAATACTGGATGCTTTGGTGTTTTAAATTGTATTTATAGGTGTAATGGTTGGTTAGAAGATTTCCATTTGGAAAATGGATTGAGGTATTTTCATGAAAAAAGGTCCTATTATCTTAGAACAAAGTGGCTTAGCCCATATCTTTTTACTAGTCCCAAATCTAGAAAAAAAAACCTTGGGGTACATAATGTGCCAGATCCTGGTTAAATCCATGTGATGGCAAAACAGTACTGCAGTTAGGAATAACAGCAATTTTGATTCAATATAGAGTTGGTAAAAGAAGCAATCAGACAAAAATTATCAGCATTATAGGAAAGCAGGAAAGGACACAGATTTCTTATTTATATTTATGGGACAGGGTTACAAAGTAAATGCACATGATAATATCATGCTCACCTACGGCTTTTAGTTTTTGAAAACCTGTGGTTATAAATTGAACTGCTTTGACAAAACAATATGAAGATTAAACTGTAAGTACTATGAATATTCGGAATAAAACACAAACTGCAGTAGCCCAAAACGTCACGTAAAAGATGGCTACAGTCAGCAATTCTCTACTCAATGACATTGAAATGTCAAGGTGTAGTGAAATCTTAGTGCTCTTTTTAATTGTAATTTCAATCAAGTATGTGTAACAGCAACATTACATTATTCAATAAACAATGTAATACTATAGTATATATATATATACAGTATATACTCACCTAAAATTTATATTCGTCTTATCATCTGGACCTTTCACCACAACCCCCATAGCACCTTGTGACTGCACTGCAAAAACCTGATATGGAAACATATTTTACTTCTTTTTGTTTCTTTCTCTTATACTGTTTATTATCAATACACTATTTCAAATACATGTAATTCAACTTGGTATTAGGATGAACTTACAAATAATTAAACACAAGAAATAAATATCAAAACACGACTGGTTTATAGCATTCTGATATGTGGCCTGATCTACCGTTTGCAAGACTCTCAAAATAAAATTAAATAATTCCGCTCATCAGTGATTAACAACAATGTGCTAGTTTTACTAGTTTTGTCAGAGCAGTTTTTGTTTTCAAAGAGCAAATGATTATTGCCTCATTCAGTCGTATCACAGACGATACTACTCACCTGCTTATTTGTTTCATCGAAGAATACATTTGTTAGCTGACTGACAGGCTCAAAACGGATTGGATGTTTTGATAATTGAACATAATGGACCCCCGAACTTTTTGAGTCCGCTTCTGCCATTATTTTCTTTTGATACTCTCCTCTATATGGAGATCAGATTGTGAACAATTCACGCCTCCAAATTCGAAGAGGCAGACTCGCACAGGAAGAAACGGCAGGACAGGTCAGAAGATAGCGGAAACGGCATTACAGGTCACGAGCAACACTGAAAAACAAAATGGCACCACAGGCCAGTTCCTAATAAATAGCGCAGCGAGTTAAGGTGTCTGTGGAATGTCATGTAACAAGTTTCTACAAGAAATAAAGATCGTGCTGTAATAATAATAATAATAATAATAATAAAGATGATGATGATGATGACGATGAGATACTGCAGACAATTTTTAGAGCACTTTCCCCCCACCTTTTATATTGGAAAATTATATAATATATTAGTATGACGTACAATAGACTGACACTCAAAACTTGGGGACTTGATGTTTCAGGTTTTGCAAACAATTTTACCCTTTTTTCATCCACAAATACCTAAATGTTAAAAAGAAAACAGCAGCCAAAACGGGTCTCTACATCAATACCCTCTTGTTATAAGTATTTTTTTAAAATAAGCAAGAGTACAAATAATCTAGAACTGTATCACCATTGACCTGTGCTGAATGTTACAGTTTGATCTTTTAAATATTGTATGTCTTATAAAACACAGCTCTTATAATGAAACAACAAAGTAATGTGCTTACTTGAATGAGACAGGAGACATATAATAGGAATCATCCAGGATGGGCCTAAAATCGAGCAGTTTAGTGGATAGTGGGGTCCAGCATAATTGCACACTAGTAAGTGTGGTGCAGATTGAATGAAAGCTGACACTACTTATCCAGGGATGTTTTTGTGGTTGTTTTTATCTTAATTTCCATAGAAGTACTGTTTAGTTTTGAAATTTTAAAAGATTCTGAACTTATTTCAAGTCTGTGCGTGCATGTACAGAAAGTACCAGTATGTTCCTAAACTCTTGAGATGTTGAATGTGATATGGCTGGTAGTCAAATAACTCAAAACTCAATATCCATTCTTTAAAAATGTTATTTTTAATAACAATAAAAATATATACAGACTGACACAAAATACAAATGCATTCAAACAGCAGATAAACAGATTGCCTTTAATATGTATATATAAAATGTTTTATGCCGATCTATAACTTGTAAATTAAGTTACTTAGAAAAAATTGAACATTATCTGCACAAAAAAAGTTCATTTGAAAAAAAAAAAAACTATTTGTTCACGCTTTCAGATATCAATATTGAACACTGACATAAATTAATTACCCGGTTATGCTAACCTAACAACCCTTGGAGGTACAATGTATGACATACTTAATTGTATCCCTAAAGCATAAGGCAAATATAACACTCATTTTGAAAGACAACGCTCAATGACTAGATCTTACAGGATAGCACTGTTACAATTTCAATAGAACTTTGGAGCGTTTTCATTATAATGAAAATGAATACACTGAGTAGTGTCTCAGACAACTCATCTATTTTATCCTTTTTCACTGTTTAACCCTTTTAGGGTTATCTCATTTAGCATTAAATTTACATAGACATTCATATCCTCTTAACTGAAAGAGAAAAGTACTCATTGTGCATACTTTTATCAGTTATACAGTTTAAATTTAAAAATAAAAGTAAAAATGTTTGCTATAAAATCTTACAGTCACGTTAAAATATTTTGGCAAAAATTATAAAAGTTGAAGCAATGTTTATTATCTGGAGGTCTTAACAGGTAAAAATTCAGCCTTAAATTGCACCCTAATTTATTTGTGCTGAATGAGAACAAGAATTAGGAAAAAAAAGGTTCACAGTTAAACTTGTACATACATGCTACCATGTACTAACATAACATTGAAACTATTGGATGTCCAATATAATGTACCAATTACAGAAATAGTAGCACACCATATATTAAATTGAAATTGCACTGAACAATGCATATATTCAAACACTTTTACATATAAGTTAATTCTCCCGTTTACAAACAGTGATGGTTTTGATTTTTAACTATGATTGGTCCCTTTAATGCACTACGTGGATAAAGTTTGTACACAAAGTTAAGCATATATGGCACAAATGCAGTGGAAGATGTTTGATCTTTTTTACAAAATGTACACAAAAATTATAAATAATAAATAAATTTTTATAAATATTCCCTATGTTTCAGCAGCCATTAAAAAGGGTGCTGCTGAAACGAGTCTCAATATTGCTAGATCTGAGTCTCCACTGGTTCATATGTGTCATCTTCTAAACGTGGGTCTTTAGAATCTTTCACTTCATCCTGAATGAATATATTTTTACTGTCTATTCTCTCTGGTGGGGTTGGAGGGGGCGTCTCACAACCTTCACAATCACAGTCACTGTCTTTTGCTTTCATTAATGCTGCTGCTTCTTGAGAGGCTAAGTTTTCCTTTGGCTTTGGAGGAACTGGGGGAGCCAACATAGACAGGCGTTCCTAAAACAGAAAATATGAGAATTCAACTTAGAACAAATTTCCTGACCAACAGAATTTTCTATCATCTTTTAATACCAAAGGATGTACAAAGAGACTGTTACATATAGTTCTAATCTTGTACAGATGCCCACACTAATACCAGATCCAGACTATGTGAGCCAGCTAGCTGTACAAGATGGACTCAAAAATAGTGAGAATTCAGCTTGCAATAAACTAGAAAAAAAAAAAAGATTATCAGCTGAATGTATCAGGTAAAGAGCAAGGCAAACTTACCTCAGCAGTGTCATATCGAAAGAGACGCCAAGGTTTTGTTCTTCTTTCTATATTTATTCTTTCATCACTAGTTTTATGGTATGTGGGGTTAGAAAAGGTAAGCCTTGCCTCAGATGATATGGAGTCTTCTTCTCTTCTCCTTTTCCTATCAGGAAGTGGTAAAAGGGGAAAATATTAATATCAAATAACAGTTCAGACCATTTTCCATTGATGATTATTTGTTTGGTTTATACCATGTAAAATACTATGGATGACTAGATGAACAAAAGGCCTAGACATGCTGTAACTAGCATTGTGCCTTTGACCCGAAGCTGGCCATCATTTGTCCAATCTAATACAACACTTGTTACAGAGTATGTAAGTTCCACTTGTGTAAGCCACACATGTATTTCACATATTATATCTTAACTCGATCCTGTTGAATGTGTAATAATAAGATCAAGTTTGAAAAAATTTGAAGTGTAAATATTACAAATGTTAATGGCTTCTCATCTTTTGATGTAATGTGAGTAAAGAAAGAATATTTCAAATATTATTATGACAAATAGGATAAGAAGTGATAATAATGCTGTACTCTACCTCCTCCAGATCAATAGAAATATCACAGCTCCTCCAAGAATGAGTAAAATAACAACTGCTAATGAAATATATGCAGCATGGACTCCACTGTCTGGAAAATACAAACAGCACATTGAAATCTAAATCAAATTCAATGAATTTCACCAAACATACTTATCCAACAACAACACAAAAACAAAGAGATGAAAGATACGAAAGAGACATTCAAAAACATTCTATTTTCTTCCTTTTAAAATACATACACATCACTATGAGTTTAAGTAATTAATACTTTTTATGCCTTATTAAAAGCAATTTTACAAAAAGGCATTATGAAAATAACAAGGAATAAGCATATATACTTACTGTCTGCACTACATAGCCCATGCCGCCAGTCTTCTTCAGAGCACCTAATGCACAAGAAATAATAAATGTAAATTATTGTGTAAAACTAGAAATAAACAAAAATCGTGGAAGCAACTACCACTTTACTTGAATCCAGTTTAAAAAGTTCAAATCCAGCATCAAATTTAAATGGGCTTTTTAGTTGGAAAATAATCCATATTATTTCACCAACTATAAACTAACCTGATCCAACATCAAACAGTCAAAAAAGAAATTGGTTATGTTTTTTGATAAGAGTGTGTTTTCTTACCCATCTGCATGTTGCCCTGTATCTGGCAGAGTATCTGGTATAGCAGGAGGAACATTCCACTCCTTGCCATAGTCAAACTTTTTATTCTTTGTAGGATCTACTATATATATCCCTGGCACTGAAAATTACATAGGGAAATTATTCATTATATTTCATATTTTCTATTAGGAAAATCAATTGGGTTTAAAAATTAAAGAATGGAAAGGGGCAATCTCTTGAACATATCTTTGGATTTCAGTTTTAAATTATTCTTATTTATTCTGAGGATTTATAACTTCATACAATATAACCCGTAAATATGACTATTAAATAGCTACACTCAACCAAAATGTGACTGAAATAATTCAGTGCACATTACCTGTAGAGCAAGGCCTGTCGTCTGGTTCCGTGGGACAAGCACACACAAAGCCCACATCTGGTCTAGCCAGGCAAAGGTGTGAGCAACCTCCATTATTCATGTGACAGGCATTAGTACCTGGAGCAAGATCAACACATCACATACAGAATTTATGAATTTTGGTCAATTTATCAATCAGAACATTTGAAATCAGTTTAAAAAAAGATATGCTCTACTTTGACACAAATCTTTAAATTCAAGGGATTGTTTTAAAAATTTATTCTCTTTATTTATTCATTCACACTCTACAATTTTAGATTACACCCCCATTGAATGTATTAGCTATACACGGTATGTTTAAAAACTTGCAACTCACCACTCTGTTTTAATGGAGAAACAATCAGCACATCCATCAGACCTTCCAAGTTATCTTTGATGACAGTTCGATTCTTCCCAGTTCTCTTGTTGGCTCTGTCTATAGATTGTGTCTGCCAGTCTGTCCAGTATACATGCTCTCCAAACTAAAACCAAGTATGATAAGACCCAATGTATAATTGATGGCCCATTTATTTACTTATTTGTTTTTTTTACTGATGTTATAGAATTTTCTCATTAATACATAAAATAAATTGTTCTATTCTTTTTTTGGTGCATATGAACATAATACACTATTATCAGAATTTTGAAAAGATCTATTTTTTTAGGTAGTTATCTTGAGGGTTCACCCAACCATTGAAATGCCAGCTTTATCAAATATTTTATCCAATATGAAAAGGATGCAATCAGACTTACCACAGTGATGCCAAATGGATGGTCAAGCACCCCTTGCGTTCCACTTATCAGAAGCACTCTGTTTTCACCATTTAAGTCAGAAGTTTCAATCTTGTCCAGTTTTGCATCTAGCCAAAATATCCTCTCCATTTCATAATCAAGTGCCAGTCCATTTGGCCACCCTAGCTCTGTGTTGACGAGAACCCTGCGATTAGTGCCATCCATAAAGGCACGCTCTATCTTTGGAGTGTTGCCCCAGTCTGTCCAAAACATGTACCTGGAAGATGAAGAAATGTATATAATTTCCACTGTAATACAGAAAAGGTGGGATACCTATTTCAAACCCAGGTTTAATTGCTTTTGCAAAATTCTCTCTTCAAGACCTGAAGAGGACATTTTTGCTTGTTTTCCTGTTATTTTGGTTCATTGAACTTTGTTTAAAATTGTATATTACGTTTAAAAAAATGTGAAGCTTACCCTTTAACAGGAAATACTGCCAGTGCTCGTGGTTCATCCAACCTAGTGTTAATGAGAGTTTTTCTGCAGCATCCTGTTAGTCTAGACACCTGGATTGTGTTGTGACCTGATAGATAAAATATTACGATTAAATCACTAACAGGATATGAAAAACGAATTAATCAGATAGGCTTGCAAAGACTGGATCTCTTCAATGCATAAGTGACATAGAAAGTTACATTACTTACAGTAAATGCCAAGTTGCCCTATGAAACTTAGCTGTGCCATATTCTGTGTACAGGTCATTTAGTTATCATTAGTTAGTGAGCTGGTCTGAAGACTAAATCTGTATCCATGAAAGTGTTTGGGACACCTGGTCACATCTGAACACAATTATGACCAAACTACACCAATATGACCTTAAATACCCATGGAAATAGAACATTCCTGTCTTAATAATTTCCAAAGTTAGTCCACAACCACAACCCAAAAGAGACCATCATCCTTTGCCTTGAGCATATATAAACCAAAATATAGGAAATGGACTCCCACCACCAGAAGCACTGCCTATTTAAAATTATTTTTAAGACTTCAATTCCTTTAGATAAGCATATCATAAGAATGAATGCTGAGATTAGTACAAGTTCCCTTGTCCCTCTATGCTGTGGCTGTCCATGCCTATATCACCTGTTCTATTTGACCGAGAGGCAGCAGGGTGACCAGTACCTGTATCAGTCCAATACAGGTTCCTCCCTAGCCAGTCCACTGCCAGGCCATCTGCTGTGGTCAGTCCAGAGCTCACTATGGTCTCAACACCAGTGCCATTCAAGTTGGACCTCCTGGAAGAACCATAACAGCAACCCAATGATATTTTTACATCAAGTACCAAAAAGACTTGACTGATAAGAATATCAAAAATGTTATTATTATTTTTGATCAGCACATTCCTTGCTCACAACTTTGTCATATTTAACAGACAAAAAAAATAATAAATTCAATAAATTATCACTGATCTATAATACAAACTTAACTGAAAAACAAATCTTTTAATTACAATTTATATCCCTTTGCCAATACCCACCTTATGACATCAAGATGTACATCAGTGTAGTAGAGTTTCTGGTCAGCATAGTCCACATCTAGAGCTATGACATTGCTGAGGTCTGGTAGGGGGAGGAAGACCTCTGTGCTATCTGGTGTGTCCATGGAGATACGCTGGATACTGTCACGGCTAGCAAACAGCATGTAGGTGGTAGGAACTGCCAAGAAATAAGTTTAATCATTTATATTGCCAATACATTTTTACCAACAAGGGACATATGTTTAAAAGAATTGTACAAATATATATATATATATTTTAATGTCGCCAAATGACTTACACCTTAAGGAAAAAGTTTTTGATATGTCAGTTCACATCATCAACAAAGCAATCTTAAAACTTGGTACTTATTTTATTTTTCTGGGTAATCTTGTATCAAAATGCATGTATATCTGACAAGCAATCTTTATTTTGTTTTGTACCAAATGGAGAGCAATACATACCATTGTAGCATGTCTTTCCATCAGGCTTCAGTAGTATTCCAGTGGGACAGGCACAGCTGAAACCTCCAGGATTAGGTAAACAAAGATGGCTGCAACCTCCATTGTAAGAACCACATCTGCTGGTACCTATATGTTATTGACAAAATCAACTCTCAGTGTGGCTCCTTGCAATGGTAGATCAACTAGTTTTTTATATTTCAGGGTTATGAATCTATTGTCAAATAAATGGGCAAAAACTGTCACCAAGCATAAAACTGTCATCATGTACTTGTCATGTACTTGCAGATTATATCAACTTTTTTATAAGACATATACCAAAGGGCAGATTTCAAATGGGAACTTAACTCAAAAGTTTGTCTTCACTTAAGGAATATTACTCCACTTTAGCCTAAGATAAAGCAGTAGTAATGCATGTCGATGAAAAAAGCAGTAAGAACATTGTAACACCTTAGAATGATAGTCATGTTATTTTAGTGGCTTTTATTTAGCACAGATTTAACCCTATGCCACCTACCCTTTTGCTCCATTTTCTGTACTCCATGCAAGTCCATTAGTCCGGGCATGTTTTCACGAATAACCGTTACATCCACCCCAGTTAATTTGTTTGCTCTCTTGATGGCCTTGGCTTGCCAGTCTGTCCAATATACATGGTCATTCAAAATGGTCAAGCCATAAGGATGGGGTAAGCCTGACACAACTATTTTGCGATTACTGCCATCAAGGTTTGAACACTCCAGCATCTACAAGAAGGGACAATAGCATTCAACACACGTATCTAAGTTCCTCTTCACATTCATTGCAATAAAATAATAATAATAACTGCATAAATTGTATCTAAAAGAAATAACTTACTTCAGTTTTGGCATCTGCCCAGTAGATCTTGGCATTCTCTGTGTCCAGTGCCAGTCCATTTGGCCACCCCAAGTTGTCAGTGACCAGTACTTGTCTGTTCTCACCATCCATGTCAGCCCTCTCTATGACTGGGTCACTACCCCAGTCTGCCCAGAAAATGTATCTGCAGAAAAAATGTTTTAATGTGCTTAATTTGAATGGACTTACATAAGACTTGTTTATTATTGACTTCTTCTCATAGGCAAAATCTATGTATAACCAAAATTGTCACATTGTCCAGGAAGTAGAAATATTCAACTGATAATGAGCACTTAAAAATGGCCAATGTATAAGCTTTCTTTGATAACAAAATAATTAGATTAGAAAAAAAAAAAAAAAAGAAAACAAAAACAAAGCAAGGCATATTCTAGTCACTTACCCAGTGTTATGGTCTACCACTATAGCTCTAGGATTGTCTATGTTCTGCCAGAAGAGGACTTTCCTCATGCTGCCATCCAGATTGGCCACCTCAATTCTGTTACGTCCAGTATCTGTCCAGTATATCTTACGACCCACAGTGTCCAGTGAAATGCCGTCCATGGTCTTCAGGCCCTGAGTCAGGACATCTTCTACATCAGAACCATCCAAGTTACTTCGCTGGATTTTGTCAAGGCCAATGTCAGCCCAGTATACTTTGCCTGAAAAAGAAAAAAAAAAAACCTTGAAATATTTCTCTTTATTCATAATTTTATTCAGATGACATTTAGAGAGGTGAAAATTCAAATAACATCATTCTGTTTGGAGAGGGACCTTTACTAAAATATTCATAGACTAAAATTACACACAAAGTTCAAATAAAATTACTAAACACGGGAAAACAACTCATCAGACTTTTTCACTAAAAGTTTCAAAATAAACGAAGAATATTCCCATAAAATTATCACATCCATTGATAAAAATATGTATAACATCTCTGTACGTCATACATGTACTAACCTTCCTGTGTATCCACATCCAGTGCAATAGTATTCTTCAGCCCCTCTATAGGCAGTACCACATCAGCATAGTAGGGCACGTCCAGGGAAATCAGCCTGATATCTGTCTTACGAGCAAATATGATGTACTGGTTCAGTTCTGGCTGACATGTCTTGCCATCTGGTAACAGGTGGATTCCAGTGGGACACATACAGGTGTGAGTACTGGGAGGTGGGGCAAGAAGACACAGGTGACTGCAACCTCCATTGTTTACCATGCAGGCATTTGGGACTAAGATATCAGAGGAAAAAATTTAATTGTTATGTGGATTAAGATTACTTTTGTGTTTTTTTTTTTAATTTTCAGGAACAAAATTTACCATGAATAACAAAAAAAGTATGAAGTAAATAAATTTTAAATCCTGCTCCTGTTCAATATTATATTTCTCCTACCAGACTCTTATCCAAATTTTATTTTCTATCCCACAAATTGAACTCCACCAGAGGGAACCTTACTCATAGTCCTGCCCTTGTGATACACATGGATATCCATGAGGTTGTCCAGGCCCTGAACCAGCACACTCCTGTTTCCTCCAGTGAGTTTGTTAGCAACATGAATACTCTTTGTCTGCCAGTCAGTCCAATAAATATTATCTTCATACACTGTCAGGCCAAATGGATGTGGTACTTCACTTGCCAGCAAGATCTGAAATGTGACAAACAGAAATGTACTATAAGAAGATGGAGTGTTTTAATAAGATACTAATTAAATTTACAAACAAAAATTCAATGTCAACAAAAATTGTTCACCAAAGGAAATAGAGGACGTGTGGTTATGTACTTTTATATTAATCTTTTAGCTCATGCAATATTGTTTGTTTGCAATCTTGATAGGGCACCTTCCTATGCATCCATTTCACAATTTCCAGGGCCTTACCTTTCTATTAGAGCCATCCAGATCAGCGTGCTCAATGACATGGTGACCAGCATCCACCCAATACAACCTCCTGCTCTGGACATCAATGGCCAGCCCATTGGGCCAGGTCAAGTTCTGAGAGACCAGTATGGACCTGTTCTGCCCATCCATTCCTGCACGCTCTATCTTAGGAAGCCTGCCCCAATCTGTCCAATACATGTACCTTATAAGAAATATACAGAATAAGTTTACAAAATTAAAAAAAATTATCATCTATTTTAACCGTAAGGCAAATGGCACAAATGGCCACATCCTCCCAGACTGACCCTTAGTTACACACACCACAGTGATACCCCTTGGTATATCACATCTCTACGTTCCCTGTAACAAAAGATCTACAATGGTAACTCATGGCATATTATCTCTTTAGACTCACCCTGATGCAGGATCCACAATGATGTCCCTAGGCTTGTCCAGGTCCTCCCAGACCAGCACTGTTCTCATAGTACCATCTAGGTTAGAGACTTCTATCATATCTGTGCCTGCATCTGTCCAGTAGAGTTTCCTAGTCACCCAGTCCAAGGCCAGGCCTGCTGGGCTCTCCAGGCTGCTGCCAACTATTATCTGAGTGATAACAATTTGGGTGAGATGGTATGAAGTAATCCCTCTCTGACATTTTTTTTTTCCAAAATTGTTTTTGATCTGCCACAAGCCAGATTTTTAAATTAAACTGCTAGGTCCTAGTTTGAAGGGAAATTTATCCTTCATTTATGATTTTCAAGTATTTTGGCTACAGAAATTTCAAGTCAGATTCTTAAAACACTCATTTTGATAGTATAGAAAAAAATTAAATTAAATTTACAAAAGTTGGAAAAGAGTAAGTGAAAACTGATATTATTCAATTCTTTTGGCACACCCTTTAAGCATTTTCTTTATCATGGATCTATATATATCATTAATTTCTACCTCATCATATGATCCATCCCACAATGCCCTATTGATAGTTTCCATTTTAACATCAGTCCAGTAGATGTGTTTGTCCTGACTGTCCCAATCCAATGCTAAGGCACCCTGCACATTGCTGAGAGGTACAACTATGTCAGTCTTGTCTTCTGTGTCAAATGAAATACGACGGATGTCTGATTGGTGAGAGAACAGGAGAAATTTCTCAATTTCTGAAAACAAAGATATAATATGCTATAAAATCTGATTCAAATTTTAGACATCAAATAAGTAAGCAAGCATTAAAAATCCTTTCAGGTAAATTTGAGTAAGCAGACATGCTGAAAACTTTTCAAAATGGCCAGACATTTGAACCGCCAATAATGAAAAATTTGCCGGACCTAATGGATTTTTGCCCAAAATCACCCTATTCGTTTGAGACGGATACTACAATTAGGTAGCTTACTTTGTTTGTGAATGTGATCGGACTGAAATGGAAGGGGAAAACGCTTTGGGTTTTATATAATTTTATTAGTGAAGTATGTCGAATGATTACTGTAAATTCAAAATTGTGGTTCTTAAAACTCCAGTCGGTCCTTTGGACCAACCAAGTCCAATTTTTTACCGGTTAAGACAAATTTTGCCGGTCATGACCGATCGGACCGACAGTTTCAGTATGTCTGAGTAAGCATTCAAATTCTTTAAGGTGAATTTCTGTTAAATAATAAAAACAACTGAAAATTTTCAGTAAAGTTTTTTTCTTGACAAAATTAGTTGATGAGTCCCCTCACCTTGTGCACATGACCTGTTATCAGGCAACAGTCTGTAGCCAGTGAGACATCCACAGGAATAGGTGTCTAAGTTTGGAAGACACAGGTGACTGCAGCCACCATTGTTCATGCCACACCTGTTCACAGCTGTGCAAATAGTTATAAAAGGTTATTATATTAAAATATATTCCACAACTGTTGCAATAAAAACAGTCATTGTAGAGTTTTTAATACAGAATTTCTTAAGAAACATTTGTGAATCAAATAAAATTTTGTAAATGTCTCTAGACTGAAAAAATTATGATAATAATCATGTTTAATTTCTTCAAAGCATTAAAGAGTCACCATGAAAAAAAAAACTTTAAAATGTGTTAATTCACACAAAATGATCTCACCAGAAGGCTGCCTCAGTGGGTGGAAAGTGTGAATGTCCATAGGGAAGTGCAGCCTGTTCCTCACTGTTACCACAGAGTTCCCATTAAATTTGTTTGCCTTCTTGATGCTCTTGGTATGCCAGTCTGTCCAATACAGCTCATCCTCAAACAATGTCACAGCAAATGGATGTGGAAGACCTGGAACAGAGTGATCTCTGCAAATTATGACAAATACCAACAAAATAAGGTCTTCGTTTCATTATTATTATAGTTATTGCATAGCAATAGTAGATCTTTATTTTTAAATTTCATTTAATGAACAGATTTGTACTTCAGTTAAACCCAAGTACAAATGAAACACTGTATAATAATTCTATTTACCCTGATCCAATACTATCCTCCTATTTGCTCCATCCAGGTCAGCACACTCGATCACATGATGCTTGGCGTCTGCCCAGTAAATTCTGTCCGCAGCATAGTCTATGGCCAGACCATTGGGCCAGAACAGGTTCTCCTCTGCCAGAATGTCTCTTGATGAGCCATCCATGGTGGACCTTTCAATCTTGGGCCTCTGACCCCAGTCTGTCCAAAATATAGTCCTAAAATTAAAAAAAGAAGGGAGTAGTCAGTAAAAAAAAAATCATTCTGGCTCTACCTGTGAATTGTTTTGCTTTAGTAAGAAAAATAATTCCAAACAATATCTTGGTTTCATTTATAAATGTGTTTTAAAAACTATCTACAGGATATTTTTTAAATTTAATATGCTCTGTGCACATCTTACCCTTGGCCTGGGTGTGCAGCAATAGCCCGTGGTTTCTCCAGATTCTCCCACAGCAACACTTTACGCTGACTACCATCCAGATTAGCCACTTCCACCCTGGACGTCCCCGAATCTGTCCAAAACAATTTATTATGTATCCAGTCCACTGCAACACCCCCTGGACTCTCCAGACCAGTGTCCACTATATCCTGGACATCTGTCCCATTGATGTAAGCTCTCTTGATTTTGTCCAGAGTGACATCAGACCAGAACACCATGCCCAGATCATGGTGGAAGTCTAGAGCAATGGCATTCTCCAGACCTGCCAGGATTGAGGTGTACTCCGATTTGTCAGGGAGAACTTTGCGGATGTCAACACGATTGGCAAAGATGAGGTAAGCCTCTCCACCTAGAAACAAAATATACACTAAGATGAGATAATGAAATACAAAACAGTGAGAATTCTATTAATGAGATGCAAGTTACTGCACATTTTTATTCTTTTTAAGTTTGCAGCTCTAGTTTGATCTTTAGTTGAATAAAAAGAGCCCAGCCACAAACTGTAGGTCTGATAATTATCAAAACAACTCCTTATATAGAAAACCCAGCATATCCTACACATGCATGTATTTCAACTCACCTAGTGCCTTGCATCCTTTGCCATCTGGTTTGAGTTCATAACCTCTGGTACATGAACAGCGAAATGAACCCATGGTATTGTGACATAGCTGACTGCAACTGCCCTCAATCTCACACTCATTTACATCTAAAATAAAAACGTTTCATGTTATCTCACCTAGCTTCATACATTAACCAAAAATAGTTGTTATGTACAAAACTGTACAATTTTTGATTCCTATTATGTTTGAAAATTATTGCTGAAATTGAATTGAAAGTAATTATTGGTTGAAACCATCAAACCATGTCCAACTTAAACTGTTACAGTACAATAAGAGGGCAAAGCATTTCATACACCAAATTATAACTGCCCTTATGCTAAGATAAAAAATTCATTTAATGTAGTGCTGGAGTTACCTATACAGGACTTCTTGTCCATCATGAGGTCATACCCAACATTACATGTACACCTGGCCCCCATCCTGGTATTAGTGCACTTCTGAGTGCATCCACCATTGTCTGCAGAACAACTGGCTGGAGAGACTGGAATAAAAAAAACAAATCTTAACATTTTAAGGCTTATTTCAAATGTGTTCTGAAGTGTGTCATTTTCCTTTTCCTCTCTCTTTCCATTTACCTGAAAATTACGAGAGAAAATGATAACAACAATAATCAAAGGATTCACCTGAATTTCTACAGATTCAAAGTTAAAAGTAAATATAATGCACTTTACCATGTCTCAGTTTACAATAGCTCACAATATTCCTGGCATATTTTTTGCCCTGATTCAGACTTGCTGTAGATATTTTCATCTCCCTGGGGAGCACAGATTTATGAGAGAAATTGCACAAACTTACTGCACTTCTTTTCGTCTGACCCATCCCCACACTGGTCTTCTCCATCACACACCTTGCTGCTCCCTATACACTGGCCATTGTCACAGCGGAACTGACCCTTGCCACAGTGGGTGTTGTTATAGACTGGAGGTAAAAATGGATAGAATGATACCAAGATTACGTCTATGATCATTACCATTTGCATTATTACTAAGATAATTACTAACATCATGATGACAACCATTCACTGTTTTTATTATCATTATCCTAATTAATCAAGAGAACAGCTTGCACTTGATGTTCAATTATATCTATATCCATGAAATTATACAAATGGCTCAGTTAATAAGTAGCTTTTTTGGTTCATTTACTGATAACAGAATACTATAAAAGTAGTTCAAATAATTTCATCAAAAGCATCACAACAAAAGAGACATGCAAAATGCTTATCAATTGCACCAGGGCAGAGATTTCCAAATCCCAGTGCCTGAGCCACAGGCATGGTAATTTCACTGACAGGCACTTGAAAATTGACTTAAAAAACCCTATGGTCATCTTTATACTCTGGGCAAGCTAAATGTCAGGTGAAGGGTGCCTACTTCACAAATAGTAAAAACAGTGTTTTCAAACTTGATATGCCTGTGCTTAGTAGAGCATGTAGATTTTTTTTTACAATAACATGTCCTTAACATGTACATGCCCCCCCCCCCCCCCAAAAAGAAACTCCTGCAAGTAGAAAAAGATAAAACCTACCACACCCAACTTCATCAGAGTTATCACTACAGTCTTTCTCCCCATCACAGCGCCATATGTCCCTTATACAGAGTCCAGATACACATTGGAACTGACCAAATCCACAACTTGGGCTAGCTGAAATCAACATAATATGTCTTGAAAATTTTTCAAAGAATAAAATATTTTCATCTTGTTATGATGATTCATGAGCCAAAGTTTCATAAAATTACGCAAACTACTATCTTTGTTAATTTGTTTGTGATAATCTTACAAAAAGAGGAACATGTAGGAAAGACAATTCATTTACTGCATGTATACAAGAAACTACACAGCAAGGTTGGCAAACAGACCATCATTATAGGATGAAATTCAAAGAAAATATCATCTAGGCAAGATGGATGATTACAGACTTGAAAACATTTGAATAAGAACTTCAGTTACTTTTCACCTTGATGGTCTTGCTAAAAAGGTAAATGTGTTAGTATTTAGATGGAACTTACGACAATGCAGCTCATCAGAGTTATCAGGACAGTCATATTCTCCATCACACTCCCAGGCTCCATTGATACACATCCCACTAGAACACTGGAACTCTCCATCACCACAAGATGGCCGGCTATCTACAACAGAGTATTGAATCTTTATTTCTCTCAGTTCATACGTGCAGTCTCAGGCCCAAGGCAAGTCTGTTTCAGACATAAAAGGAAATGGTGTGAACTGCTACAGAAGTCTTTACAATAAATAAATGCAAGACTGTTTTAATGAAATGCCAACAATGAACAAAAATTTGCTGGTTGAAATAACAAGCTATAGTTATACGAGTGTGTTAGGTGTTCTGTTAATAAACTCTGTGGGCACACCTACCACATTTTTCATCGCTCCAGTCCCCACAGTCATTCTCTCCATCACAGCGGTAGGAGTGCAAGATGCAACGCCCTGTTTCTGGACACAGGAACTCGTCCTTTGTACAATTGTGTGGTGAAACAGCTGTAAGAGGAGAAATGGATTCCTTATTTAATCTGTCTAGTGTAATGTGTATGTAATACAAACAAGTTTTGTCATTTTTAGAAGTTGACCAAAAATAAAACTTGCACATGTGCACCCACACAATCACAATTATAACTGTAATAGTAACAACAATTTTTAGAAAAAATAGAGTACGCATACTATACAATGCCAATTTGTCTCAAGAATGTCTTCTAGAATCAAGTCATCTAATCTAAAACACTCACTGCAATCATGTTCATCTTCTCCCCCCTTACAGTCCTCATCAAAATCACAGCGCCATGTTGATGAGATACAAGTACCATCTGAGCAGCGGAACTCATTTGGATGACATGTTTGGTGTTCAGCTGAAAGAGAGAGAGAAAAAAGTATAAATAACAAGGTTAACCTTTCATTATCTAACTTTGCTATTTAGAAATCTACCTTGATTGATGAACTTATACCAGAAAAAGTCTGAATGTTTTTTAAGCAACAACAATGAAAAAAAAACAGGATTTCTCAACAGGAAGTCCAATGATACCTTCATCAAACTGATTTTTATGTAACTTATACTCTGTATTTTAATAATAAATGTGATGGAGTTGGTAGTCAGATACCAATTTAATGCAGTATGGCTTTTAGAAATGAGCAGATGATGAGGTGTAACATCACCCTTTTACATGGTCTTTACTTTTAGAAAAAACTGAAGAAGTTCAAGTACAAAAACCGTGGCACACCTTTTCACAAATTTGACAGGTGAGGTAAACGTAAAATATGTGCTTCCCATCCATTATAATGACAGCCCTATCAAAAAAATGAGATATGAAAGGAAATGTAAATAGAAGTATGATTTCCTGTATTTACACCTGAGTGAAACACTTAATATCTTTTGTTGTGATTTTTTTTCTGAAATTATAGATACTATCTATGTGCACATTTACTATATGCAGGTTATACAAATATGAAAAATGTTTGGTTTTGAAAAAAATGATGTGACAGATTGCTGAATGCTCTGCCCTCAATTCAACTCATCAAGTCATGCAATTCAGGACTTAACAAGAACAACAAAAGCTGTTTTAAGCAATTAACCATAAAAATGTGGCATTTACCAAACTTAATTCTCATGAAGTCTTACTTAAATATAGCTTATTTGAGACTGTAATTTGTGTGGGTGATCTGATTCATATGTACTTTCTGACTATATTTTGGTTAGAAGTATGAATTTATGATTTACCAATCATGCTCTGAGTCTCTTATGTATTTACTTTAAAACCTTACTCAATAAAGAGAAAGATCTGCTATGATTTATAGTAGTTTATGCTAAGCTGCAAATGTGTTTCCTTCAATTCTAAATCAGGTGTAGAAACATACATATTTAGAAGCACAACATATGTGTAACTCGTTAAAAAGACATGGATGTCTGCTGTTAAATGAATCTATCATAATTAAGCTACCTTCTGCACACAAATTTATCACAGTTAACTGAAATGTGCCTTGCAGCTTTCTCATCACCTCACAAAAGTTCAAGTTAATGGATAAGTTCAAACTGGATTTAGATATTAGTTTATGCTGCTTATTAAAATCAAATGGATCATTTAGAAAGTNGTGAGTTTCATGACAACAGGCCTATCGGTTTTCCTTGAAATGTGTTAACAGTTTTGCATATATGCTGAAAAGTGAAAAAACAGGATAAATTCTACAATAATGGCCCGATCATGCTGATTTTCGAACTTGACCTGCGTTTTATGAATATTCATCAGCTCTGTAAATATAAAGCCAAAAAGTAAAACTGTCTTCCACTTATTGTGTTAACGCTGAAAGTGCACGGCGACGGCGACAGGGACGGCGACGACAGACGCAGGTGATGGCAATATGTACAGACACATCTGTGTCTGTACATAAAAATGTGGCATTTACCAAACTAAATTCTCATGAAGTCTTACTTAAATATAGCTTATTTGAGACTGTAATTTGTGTGGGTGATCTGATTCATATGTACTTTCTGACTATATTTTGGTTAGAAGTATGAATTTATGATTTACCAATCATGCTCTGAGTCTATTATGTCTTTACTTTAAAACCTTACTCAATAAAGAGAAAGATCTGCTATGATTTATAGTAGTTTATGCTAAGCTGCAAATGTGTTTCCTTCAATTCTAAATCAGGTGTAGAAACATACATATTTAGAAGCACAACATATGTGTAACTCGTTAAAAAGACATGGATGTCTGCTGTTAAATGAATCTATCATAATTAAGCTACCTTCTGCACACAAATTTATCACAGTTAACTGAAATGTGCCTTGCAGCTTTCTCATCACCTCACAAAAGTTCAAGTTAATGGATAAGTTCAAACTGGATATAGATATTAGTTTATGCTGCTTATTAAAATCAAATGGATCATTTAGAAAGCGGTGAAATTCAGATGTGGCATATCACAATTTCAAAGCTTTTATAGAAATCAGGATTAAAGGGAAGGGGGGACTTTCATGCGAAGGGCTTTTTCATGGCTTATGTCAGTCTTGGTGAATTATGCCCATCAACTGCTATTGGATCTATCATTATGACAAGAATACCAGCCATATTTCAGTCTAATGGCCTCATCTCAGTGACAGATATGGCAGTGACTGACAGCTAAAATACTCTAAAAACAACCTTCACCTGTCAAAGATTCTCTCTGAAAAAAGGAAAAATTGTACGTACTCCAAATTACTACAAGCAACCAAGCAATTTTGGTCGTCAAAACCGTGTATAAATGCCTTCTTAATGGCTCAGCATTCCCCACAGACAATTCCAATTCAAATACGATAAACAGTGAATTCAAACTGTACATAGAGATCAATTATAAGGTAAGCTTGAATACCCCTTCCAAATTCCAGTCTGCCTCTTTAAGTATTATGCAAGTTAATACTTTCTGAAGACCTGTAATTCTGTATCAAGTGGCTGTTTTTGTCGAGAGGTTTGCAAGGTGTAATGAGTGCCTACACAACTCCTGCAGTGCTTTTATCTCTCCTGTTTTTGAAGAGACCCTACATAACTGTAGCATATTTTCATTTCTACTTGAAGTGGCCAATCCCCATCATTTAAATGCATGTGACATGTTGATTTTGGACTGGGATACGACACTGGACAACAGCACACTAGAACTTTATACCTCTTGTCTACACAAACAAAAGAAAATTTTACAAAACCTAGTATTTAATTTTACTTCTGCTGAACTCATTTCACAGTTCAACAACACCCTCAGCAATGCTTCAAAAATATGTAGTGCCCCTAAAAAAAGTCCTATCATGTGAAAAACAGCAGTTTTTCATAAAATCTGATTTACCTACTGGAAAAATCACTTTAACAATCTATTGGTCTAATAAGTATTGATCCAAAGTCATAAATACTATGGATATTTTCTACCCACAAAGTTATTTCATGATATCACTTCCAAAACTCATATTTTTTATTTCCCAATGAAAAAAGATGGTAACAAACATATTCTCGTGTGAATATCATACTTACGGCAGATTTCATCAGAATTGTCCCCGCAGTCGTCGTCCCCGTCACATCTCCAGTGTTGACGCACACAGTTACCATTCTGACATCGAAACTGATCCGAGGTACAGTTCTTGTGTTCTTTAAAGAGATTAAAAAAATTAGCGTACATGCCTTGGCAAGTTTGTTACAATCATTTGAAGATCTTGTAACTACAACACATGTGAATGCTGTGTGTATAATTACTGCTGAAATGCCATAAAATAAAGCTTCAAAATGTGCGTAAAAGTTGCTCTTAAGGTCAATTAAAATGCATTCATTCATTATCCTGAGTAGATTGACATTTATATTTATGAACCTAATAGTAGGGTTATAATTTTAGAGATCTATAAAGAACTGATGGGTCAAACTCTACATTTAAGGTAAAATGTTGCATTTCACAAGGACATGTGGTCGACAAAAATCAAACTTAAATGGGAAACCTTGATTGATCTATATTGGCTCTGACATTTAAACATTTTCACAGGCTAAGGGGACCTACTTTGTCCATTTTTCATGTCTGTTGACTGACAAATTACACTGAAAATAACAGACCAACAGAGAGATGCAAAGTTCCAAGTTCTAAACTTACATACTAATGCCATCTGACATACTGAAAATCTTGGGATAGCTTGACAAACTAAAAGATTTGATAGATCAAAAGATGTAGGTTACCCATGTGTTTCCGAATTGGTACCATTTTACTAAATAAATAAAATGGTATTGCCATTTTATATTATTTAAAGACATTCTGATTCTTAATACGAAGATGTAACCTTTGTCTTATGAGTGGGCTTTAGCTGGAAATACAACATATGGAAAAATAGTCCTATAACAACACTAAAAATGAATGAACAAAAGTAGTGGTTAGTCAAGAACATGAATACATGTCAATTAAGTTGTCAGAGCATTCTTTACTATCTTACCACAGCTTATCTCATCACTGCGGTCATCACAGTCATTATCTCCGTCACATATCCAGTCCTGACGTATACACTTGCCATTAGAACACTTGAACTGGTCTGCTCCACACGTAGGGGGATCTGGAGTAGAGAAGAAGAGGACGCTGAGTAAAGGATAAGGAAGCTGTATTTTCCTGAAGTCCATTAGCTATAACTGTCCCCAATTGTGTTTTTATTCCTCATT
Source organism: Lingula anatina (assembly GCF_001039355.2). Next base: position 929,154 of record NW_019775558.1, on the reverse strand, counting down.
ATGGCCTATCACCAAAATCAGTTTTTTTTTAAATAAAAATTGTTACTGATCTATTCCCATCCTTTTAAAAAATGTCAGTTTATTTCTTTACATGATAAAATCAAATATATCTCAGTGTGTGTCTACCCTTACGTGTTTCAAATTTTATCTTTTTCAATGTCATTTGATACTGAGGGTGTAAAAAAGCCTTACAATCTTAGCATAAGAGAGAGTGAAAAAGTCTTATCAATCTTCATAATTTCACCATTTCTTCAAAACACTTAATATCACAAGATGGGGTGTGCATCCAGACACCCACTTATTATTGACACAGCTGTCATATCAACATCTTCCAGATATGCAAACATATTATATTTAATAATAAAAGCATCATCACAGGAGGCTGAAGTAACAGTCTAGACATCGTGTTATCAGCAGGAACCACAATATCACCCGCCCCTGTACATCTACCTGTAACCCAGAGATAACAAAAGAGCCTACACCATGAAGAGAGACCCATTAAAAAAAATATCCTGTTATGATTAGATTAGCAATTTCTACTCAATCACAGCCCTGCTTGTTGAATGATTATCATGTCAAAATTTATAGAAAAAACATTTGGAGTTGCTTATTATCTCCAATAGAATGTATGGTTGCTGTTCTGATTGTGTTGAGTGGTGTTAAAGAAGATACAGGATATTTAAGCTGATATCGAACTTGTGTGGTCTCACCCTAGGATGCTATCTGTATTAGCTTGTAGCGCTGCAGTCATTCTACTTGAAATATCATAGATGGACAGCTGATCAATCTACCTTTCATGAAGATGGCTTGCTGCAGCTTTTTTTTTACCTTGGACACCCATCAATCATACTTCCATTCATTTTACCTTGTAAAATTTTTTAGTAACGATTCCAGTTTCCTGTTTTTTATTGTAAATGAATTGGATTCTCTTGTAAAACAATGAACCCGGGCAGGCTATAAAAACGCACTTGATATCTCTTCAAAGTGCAGCCGGATATCCTTGTATTCTCTTTTAAGAATGAGTTTCGTCTAAACATTTCCTCCAAAGCTACATGGATCAATCTATTTTTTCATAAATTCTCATGCACAACCACTTTGTGAACAGATTCACAAAGAGAAAAATATACTTTCAGAGGATAGCATATTTGAAATAGTGAAATACAGATTATTCACAAAAAAAAAAGACTGATGATAAAATGCAAGCAGGTGGACTGGGATGAAGGCAAATTCCTCACAAGGCTAACCTATCAGTATAAATTAATCAAAAAATAATTAGATTCTATCTGATAAAAAGATGGCAGGTAAACATACATCATCACATCCCTGCTTAATCCAGATAACACCGATTAGGAAGTGATGATAAAACAAAGGGAAAACCACAGCATATCTACCAGTAGGAATACTGCTATATACCAAGGAAGTAATAATTTACTAGACCAATCATTTCCTGCACTTAATTCAGGGACCCAAAAGTCATCTACCTGTCAACCAGACTCCACCCCGAGTTTGAAAGATCACTGGAAACTCACCTCCATCCTTGGCACACCCATCCACAGTTTACAAGCCCCCGAAACCCAGGGTGCAAGCCTCAGCCCATTAGGTAAAGCAGAGGCAATGAGGTAATCTTCTCATTTGGTATTCACCAGCTCTATAGTCAAACCTCCCTAAACCCTCACCTGTCAACACTCAGGCTCCTACTCCAGAGTCATGTGCAAGGAGACATGGTGGGATTACTCTCCTCTCATCTGTAATGTCCACATCTTGAGGAGGATCAGCACAGCACAGTATCACTGAGACGGGGAGGGAGACAAGATGACCACTTTCACCCCTCCTTTCACAGGGGGTGTTATAGGTGGATTAAATAGGCACAATATGGTATATAGGAGATAGAAAATTAATCTGATTCAGTGTAAAATTAATTGTGATGAGAATTGAAGTTGTAAAGAAGTTGTGCTAGGCTGAATCTGGTCAACCTTTGAGTGTTTAGAAATGGAAATTTGGTGGCCAAGAATTTTAGAAAAGACTTACAATAATAATGACAAAGAATGGAGTCAAAGCCTAATTTCTATATTATTGTTATTATGTATTTCTATGAATAAACAAGTTCAGTCAGTTTCATAATTTATGCCTAGTCTTTTAGGTCAGTACAATCCTGAACTGATCTTTTCTCCCTGTAGTGCACACACACACACATATTACTGATACATACATAATCCAATTTGCTGTGTATGTGGTGTTCAAAATTATCATTCACAATTACAAGCACCATCACTTGGCCTTTAAGAATGCCTTTAAGACTACATTGATTAATTTCCTCAAAATCTTTTCAAGAGGTCTCCAATAAAGCAGACTTGTACATCACTGTCTATCTAGCTAGCAAACAGGGCCACCTGCCTTACACAGCAATTTTGCATCCTATCAAGTCATGTGTATGTGGCAAACTATTCACGGTGGCTTTTTTTTTTTAAAGAAAAGTCCTATCATATTCACATGTGTGTAGAGCCATAAATGCCCCTGCCAGTGTTCCTGTCACCAAACTGGTAACCCTTTAACATCTATCTGTCACCCCTGTGTGGTGTGTAAAGGGGTGGACAAAGAGCATAATGACAACAAGTGAGCCCACATCACTTCAGTTGAAGTCATTAAAAAAGATGCTGGGGAAGCATGAAGTGTTAGTGTAATGACTTTGACAAGCCCTCTGCCCATAAACGGGACCACCTTGAAGTAACGAAATTTTTGGAATATGAATAAAGAAATGATCGCATTTTTCAAAATGTCCCATTTTGAGTTTCTTTCAATCCATTGATTTTCATATCTGGTAAGAAATTCAGATTGCTCAACAGGAAGAGTATTGCTTAGAATGTTACTTGATAGATACATCTGATATCAAATTAAACCTGTGTAGGATGAGTTCACACATCACTCCATTGTAACTAAAGTAATCATTAGGGGCCTTTGAGTCATTGGTATAAAATTACTATGGATTCATCCACTTTAAATTCATAATACATGTCATTAATTGAACTCAATTTGCAACCAGTCTTAAATGCCAGGTTTACATTTCAGCCATTTACATTACCACATACAAGGAGAAAATAGATGAGAAAAAAATCTGAACCTTATCCAAATCTTTTTTTTTTTTTCTGATGGATGTTCTGCCATAAAAACAGGTCTGGCAGGAGTAGAATTACTCTGATTAGAATTCCTATGGAAGAAGACACATGAGGGTCAGGTCTGATGTCTAGCACTGGTCATTTCAGCCATCAGGATGACCATCAGGTCAGTCCTCTTGAGCCATCTCCATAATGGACAGTGCATTTTATCAATGTCACCAATGTGCTATGGCAAACAGTGTGAACATTTGGGCTAACTGTGCCAGTTTCTATATTTCTAATTACCTGTAATTTAAGAAAAGACAATTAAATAGAGATAAATAAATATATATGTTCACCACCGTGATGTGATAATTTTCATGGCACAGCACAAGTGACATGCTAATGATCAGATATTCTGACCTTTGGTCAAATGTTTCAGATAAAAAAGACGTCTGTCTGGCGACAGCTTGACCATCATATCTCCAATCTATCTGACCAGTACTGACCACAGAGACCAGTTTGTCAAATAATCAACAGAAAAGATGTGGGTTGATTACTGATGTCAGCTGATTTTGTATATCTTAACTCAAAGTATACTACAGTTAGTACTCTGAGCCCGATATGTTACTATTTGCTCTAGACTTAATAAATGAATGTGTTCCCAATATAACTAGCATGAAACACAGCTCACAAGAGATACAATTTCAGTTCCAATATGCATCTGAAATATCAAAATTTCTCAAATCCAACATTACTTCAAATTTTGCAACATTATTATAGAACATTTTTTCATCACGCTCGAGTTCCCCAAGTTTAGATTTTTCTTTTTCTTTCCACTCAATCTGATCCGTAGATGAGCACTCAGTGAAGTCTCACTTTCAGCAAACAACACCACCTGCTCTCCACAGCCAAAACAATGGCAGCACTTTGATTACATGCCAGTGTTTTTATAGGTATATCAATCTACAATAATCCAAGCCAATAACAACAAACACTCTCTCCCCCCTCCTTTTGTACTAGCTCTAACCCACTTGACCTTACTTTCTCTCTCTTCAAATGCTGCTGTATTACCATCACTAACATTCCAGTTCCCCTTCAATCAGCAAGGCTGTGAAAAGGGGAATAATGATCAAGATCCAGGCCCATAGCCAGCAATTTCAAAGGGGAGGGGGTTCTTTTTCCAAAAAAGTGGACTTTTTACAAAAAAACCTTTTCGTACCTAGATCAAATTTTACCCAGAACGGACCTTTTTCTGACAAAAAGGGCGGTTCTTTTGAACCCCCGGGCCCCCCAAACTCCCTGGCTACGGGCCTGAGATGGGTATACAGCACTAACAGTATGTGTGATGTACAAAAATGTTAGAGATCTTTTGATATGAAAGGACACTGAATTTGAAAAATCCATGTCCTCATGGAATAAAATCAAATAATCAGACTGACAAGAAAACATAATGCATTCAGCAGGATGAAGCTTCTCCACATATAGCCAGGGCCACCAGAACTTTCTTTCATCAGCAATTTCCAGAATACTTGATTTCATTGATTTTATTGTAATATACACTTCAACTGAATATGATACAGCTTATGCTTCACCCCAACATCATTGCATGTGTTTCGGGTCTTTATCTTCTGAAAATGTTCAGATAAATGTAAACCAATTTGATAAAGAGACACAAGTCTGGATATAAAGACATTTTCCTCAAAATGGTGACATCAGACTCGTAATACATGCCGCTAAAAAGAAACATCAACTTGAGATGGGAGCGATAAGGCAAAACATGACGTATGTAAGCAGACACCTTGTCTCTTCTCTAAATAGTTTGCTTTGACAGAGGAAAAATATTAAGATTCCTAGATGCTACTTAACGGCTGACTTAAAGGATTCCTGAATATTTTTCTTATGTATGTCTGAAATCGGTAGAGTCAATGGTGCTTAAAATTGTATGTAAGGATTCTGAAATACTACATTAATTGTATCTATCCACAAGGTGATCATGTCAGATAAAATTAGATATTTGTGGCAGAAAAGAGGAAGGAGTGAGGGGAGGTGTGGGGGCAGGGGGGATAAGGCTGATTGGGGAAATGATACAAAATGATTACAAAAACAAGATACCTTTACTGCTATCTAAACTCATGTGTCTGGACACTACATATTTCATAATGCAAACAAAAACTGTTCATTGGTTTGCACACCAGTGGTCCACATGGCAGGACATGATAAAGCACAAACCCACACCTGTAACGCATGCCTTACAGATGTTCTATCTTCAAGTGATGGATCAGATGAACTTGAGCTGAACTTGGACACTGGTTCTCTACAAGACAGTAGGCATCTACAACCTATTTGATCTTCTACACAAAGGACATATATCCTGAGCTGGTGTCATGACTTTAACTTAATCTGACATTTGATAAAAAGTGTCATCACTTTTTTCTGCAACTGCCTATTCATCAAATTTAGAAAAAAATAGTTTTAAAAGTAAAAAAATTAAAAATATTGTTTCACATGTCTACATTCAGTAATTCTTCCTTTCATTTTTTCTCACTTGTTGTCAGTTAATGCCTTTAAAAAACCAAAAGGTAAAATCACCATGCAAGACAATACAAGAATATTTCCATAAAGGTTTACCACAGTTTTAAAAGATTCAGTACTTAATCAACATTTGAGCACATTTATACTGGGCATGTGCCGACATACATGCCCGCGTATTCTTACCACATTTTCCAGGAGCTTCATCATTTCCATTTTCGCAATCATGATCTCCATCACACACCCAGTGCTTAGGGATGCATGTGCATTCCCCACTGTTCACCGGCTCGCATTGGAAACGATTCAAAGGACATGTGCACTGCTCTTCACCACGGGCTGCTGAAAGACAGAAAAAAAGGTTTCAGTCACAAAATGTTTTAGTACACATGTTGTACCTACAGGAAGGTTAAGTAAAAAAATCAAATCATATACTTTAACTTTTTATCATTTGGAAAAGTAATCTCAATTTGTCATTGTCAGTGGGCTCCCTGTAACTTCATTGTTTGATTCACAGTGTAGGCCATTTTCAGTCCACAAAAGTCATGTGTGAACACACACCTTTATGACCTGAAACTGAGTAATGTCTTCTTAGAGTGAAGTCAGTTTAATATTTTTCCTCAAAGTGGCACCAATTTTCTGAAACATCAATCAACTTTTTTACTTAAATTTGACATGGTAGACAATCGATGCCCATTCAAATATTAAAAGGGTCTTTGTCCATCATGACATCAACTCTCATAAATCTAATTTTTGTATTTTTCCTTGCTATTCTTCAAAAAAATAGTACTGTCTTTGTAGAAAGCTGTTTCTGAAATCAATCCTCTGCCAGCATAAGGCAACAAAGTAAAAACTGTACAAAAGCACTGCAACAAAAACCTTTAACAGGCTCCTCTTGATATCTGATAGTAAAATGTGCCGAACTCTCTTAAATTACAGACTTTCTGCCCTGCCCTCACAACCTCTAACATAACATTCTGTGAGATTTTTTATACAAGAGCAATGAAGTAAATAACTTTTCAAGTAGTGAGATTTGTGCTTAACTAAACTTACCAGAGACTGGCAGTTTCCCATTCATGGCAAAACTGATCAAAAAAACAAAGTAATAAAACCCTTATGTTTGTTTACAGCCATTCTCAAAGACTGTCTTCCTTTTATTTTTTAAGAGAGATAAAAAAAATCAACCAAATTATTACAAGAATCCTAAACAATTTTTTCAAAGAATATTTCTAAGTGTCCGATGTATCTGTTAAGGTGACTGTATACAGACATGTCCACAGTCTCTTGACCCAAGATGACCCTAATGACCAGTCTAACACCTGTTTATCTCAGGGGATCTAATTACTACTTAACTGCCTATCACCTCCCTAATCCAACCCAGGCTAGTAACCATAGCTCACACAAATTAATTATACCTATAGGAGTACCAGCAGGGGGTTTGCACTTAGCTACTATTTCTCTGGATATTTACTGCAAGTTCCCTTTTACATAGAATTTTAAGTATTTAGTTGTTTGTGCAGATCATATGAAACATGGCATGCAATGTTGGACCAAGAGGTAGGCTGCCATTCAATTTAGAATCCACTACTGTACTCAACTGCTAATTAAAACAGCATTGAAACAAATAACTGTTTAGTTAAATCCTCATCTTTTGAAACTCACTTGAGTTTCATTTGAGGAAAGACCATAGTCGACAGGTATCGACACTGTATTTCACACAACATGTTTCCCACTTAATACAAATAAAAGTAAAACCGTATTCAATCTAAGTAACAATTTCTTCTTTCTAGACAACACATGGTTAAATTCTACATTGCACTCAAGACTTAAAAACTTGGCATCATTGCCAGACACCTTTTCAAGAGATAAAAGAAATCTTGGCTTCTGCAGGTATCTTTATGTCTACAAGTTTCCAAAAACATCTATCCATTGCCAAATGTTAAAACTGAATAAAACACTTCAGCCCACTGATATAGAACCCATCTTTCTGACATGAGCACTTGGCAAGAAACTTTGTTTTGTAATCTTTAAAACAGAAGGACCTTGAAACACGAAAGCATCTGACAAGTAGCATTCAACTGAAAGAACTTTTATACTTGCATCAGAGGAGGACTGTTTAAAAATCTTTGACATACTTCAATGGCTATTTTTCATTCATATCTGATATGTATCTTTCTACATCACATTCAAATCATACCTAAAAATTTGATCATAGATGAAAATATTGTTCGGTGATGCACTAGGTGCTGTCTATAAAGCTGCAGGAACATACAAGCTTCAGACAAATAGACTTTGAGCAGAAAAATTAGGGAAATCCAATGAAATAATAATATTTACTGGTGAACTTCCTGGACACAGTTTCTTATTTCAACCACAAACACAAGTATGCAACACTTCAATGTGTTACCAAAAAAGATTTTAAAAAAGTGCTTTGCAGATTTCTCTCTTTCAGGGAAGGGGGTAACAGTAAGAATTCTTCAGTTACAAGGGTTTTGATAAAAACATCTCATTAGTGACAGCAAGGACATTCTCTAGCTAAAATACAACATTACACCATGCCAACTAATGAAAAACATTCATTTGTCACACAGATTTAAAAGGATTCTGGTAATCTGTTCCACAGGAGATCAAAACACATCTGCCATTTGATAATAAAAGTGAAACCTAAAAGGCAAGGAGAGATTAATGGTAAAATGCAATTACCAATCCACAGACTGGTTGAGATTCCATCAATTTGTAAAGTGTATTTTTTTTCATGTTCAATTTCTCTTTTTAAAAATAATTATACCGGAATGTGGGAACAACTTCACCCATAAGGTAATGCCATTCCCTTTCCTACATACTTCAGATTTCTTTTTTCAATGTTGAAAATTAACAGCTAGTACCTTGATCATTTCTACTGCATTAAAAAAAAAACGTTTGAACTGGTAAACTAGTAACATTTCACACATTAGGTTCTGACATTATGTCTCCTTAAAATGTTCCCGGGGGATGAAAAACCTTCTTTTCACGTCAGATCCAATCTGAGGAGATCTGAAACGAGGAGGAACCCTCCACTTGGGGAGAAGGTTACATCTGCAGCTTGGCAATGGCGTAAGTTTAACCATGTGGTATTTTGCTCCTAATGAAGTCCATGATAATGCCACCAAGTGGAACCTACTTACTATTACTATCCACATGGTGAATTTTTGTATTTTTAGAGGTTTTCATATCTATTTATCTGTCCGCTGATTCATAAAACAAAGATAATAATTTTACCTGCTGGTTATATTAACTAATTTAAAATAGCAAACATCTGTAAAACTAAACTAATCACAGTTTTTAGCAATAAATTATGACAGTATTAAAGGGATAATAACTCTTTGTATGATATCTATATTTCACAATAAGAACATTGTGAACAACTCATAGAAATATAATATATTCTGTTTTACCACAAAAACAGCAGTTATAGCTATTATTCTGATATCTGAGCTTGTCTTCAGATCACATGACCTCCATTGATGGCTATACTCAGTTATAATCTCTTAAGAGATTTTAACAAAAAACCAAACTTTTTAGAAAAAAACCAGGGACTAACTTTGAATGTAAAAATGGATTCATTAACCATTGGTAAGTATGGGAAATTGTTGTTTACTCCAGGAAAATTCATTTTTTGGCCAAAACGAAGAGTTATTATCCCTTTAACATAAACATTTAACCTAGGCAGCATACATAACATTTAGCAATACACCATCAAATCCTTATCACAAACTTTTAATCCAGAATGCATAAGTCATGTTTTGTTTTGTCAATTTAGGGAATGCTAGAAAGCAAAAAGGCAGCTAGAGAAAAAGGAGACCAGGAAATGCTCACTGACAGCTTTTTCAACACCACTTTGTAAGCCATTAAAGAAAAAAAGAGTACCTACAAATGAAACTTGAATGCTTCAAACAATATGAAAACCATATTCGGCTGCATCTATATGTATCCTATACTTTGTTTAGCCTTGAGTAGTAAGGATTTATATAGATGTACATTCATCATACAACTTGATCAAACTGACCAAAAAAGTTAAAATAAGAAGTATTCAGAACTAGGTTTCTGGAAATAAATAATGTTACCTGTTTTTATCATCTAAGGGTGCTTTTCCAGAGATTTAGATCGATCTAGAGATTAAGATTTAGATCGACCTAACTCCCTGGGGGTTCACGCTAAATTGCAGTCAGCCGAGCGGGCACCATAGTTAATTACCCCCTTACAGCTTTTAGTAGGCAGGACAGACGCTTAAGCCGGCCAAGCTGACAGTAATCTAGTGAGACTCCCAACAGGGATAGATCAATCTAAAAATCTATGGAAATGGGGTGTAACACATACATAACTAGGAAAACTAGAGGGTCATCTTGAAAATGTTAGGTGTGGTGTTTAAAATTAGTAAGCAAACAAAACATTTCTTCAACTCCTTACATAAGAACAGAAAAAAGTTGCACAAGTTCATCAGAATGGAAGAAGATAAACCCCATTTTTGGTTAGGAAGAAATTTGAGGAAAAACCACCAGAGGTCTCAGGCCACACACAAACCATCATGTGATATTGTCTCCCCACTGCTGAACTGGTCTATAATTCCAATTCTCTGGTCTAGTAAAAACTGGCTGAAAAAAGGGAATTTTTTGTTGCTTATTTTGATGTGAGGCTTTATCTGATCCAGTTCAATTGGTGTGTACCTCAACAGTGGCAACACTTTAAATTAATGGTGTCAACACTGATTTGGTAGAATCGACTGTAATCCATGTTTTTTTAAAGCATTTTAAGGTCAACAGTCCACCATGAATAGCAAATTACATAGGCAATACTGTATGGTTTGCAAAACTTCTCTTGACCAGTAATTTTGAGAAAAAATTATTGTCTTAAATTAACCAAAAACTGACTGGAGATGCAAGTTATTACTGAGCACTACTTTTGAAAAACTTACATCTTGCACAACCTGTCTCTATTTTTTCATGAATGATCATAACCTTATAACAAGTTACATGCAACTTAGTTTCAGAGTTAACCATTCAAATGTAAAGATTTTTTTTCTCTTTTTTCTCCTGAGTATCTTTGGAGTGAAATACTCTTTATTTAATCAACTCCACCTTGAGACTATATACTGTGTACAGAGGTGAGTCTGTAACTCATCTTTGGCAGCTATACTGGAATACTTCAAACTTTTTTGAACGGTTCACATCCCAACTCTACAAAAGAATCTCATATTGCCAACAAAAGTCAAGCTTAAAAAGAAAATCTACATCTATGTTGTCCTTTCTCCTAATCATTTCTGTTCTCTTTGTTCTGAGCTCAACAAAAAAGGTAACAATCATATAGAAAAGATATAATTTGTTGTGAGCGCTGTTTTTTTTTCCTTTTCAAAAAAAGAAAAGCAGAAAAAAAAAACAAAGATGCACTGTCTGTGTATTTCGTGATCTTGAAACTGTTTTTTATCACAACCATGTCGATGTTTAGGATTACCCCAATGTATACCTGTAGAAGAGGTACTGTTTGCTGTATACAGGAAATACCAAGGGAAAAAAGTACATAAAAAGTGGCATTCCATCCACATACTAACATCTTTCAACATAACAAATCCCTCAATATGCCCACATCACCCGTGCCACAACAGCTCCCTTATGGTACCTTACACAAGGAAGCCGCCTATCAAACAGGCCCTAAGAAACTATCCAGGCTTATGAACACATGCCCTTTTTGAAAGAAGAAAAAAAATCAAATTTGTTGAAAGACAGGCCAATGATGGATACTGTCCAGTTTTCTAAGGCCCGCGTAGCCAGGGGGTGTTCAGGAGGGGATGAGAGTCAAACAAACCACCCTTTTTGCCAGAGCAAGGTCAACTCCCGGAAAAAATTGATCCAGGTACATGCAGGTTTCATTGTGAAAGGCCCATTATTTCAGGAAAAGAATACCCCTTTGAAATTACTGACTATGGGCTTGTTCCTTCTACTTCTACATTATTGTTTCACAGACCAATTTCTTCTGAAATATTATTGGCAAAATTACCAATATTATCCTAGCCTAAGCCAGTGCTTATCAGCAAACTTATCAGAATAAGGCAACATTATCTTCATTAAATCCGTTAGTACAGTAAACATCAACAGCATGTCAGCCTTGGGTAATTGATTGTTTCACCTGGCCACCCAGTTAAATGACAAACTGACCACCTGGTCAACTGACCGTATTCATATCCTGCAGCCTGAGCCAAGCCGCGTTGAATGAATGACAAATTACAGGTACTTGGCACTCAGGTGTCAGATGGCCAGAATCTCCACCAAGTCACGCTCACTCAGCGAGTGCCTGGCTGCTGGGGGTGACGGGCAATATTTGACTGACCACGTATGTATATTGACAGAGTCTGTCTGTCCAGTGCCGTGTCACAACATTGGGGACCTCCATCAAGTGTGACAATTCTCCAAGTTGGTCCTCTAGTGGACTTATTAATATACAGAGATAAACCAAAGGATGGTTTCACATGAGACTTTCAGACAGATAATTGGCCCTAACTATAAGATCAAAGTTTTGAATTTTCACCTTTTACCTTTAATCTGTAGTAGCCCACTTAAAAGAAAGACTGGTGTTTAATCTGAAGGGACTATAGTACTTTACATTCAAACTTAATAACAAATCGAAATCATTGGGTATAGCCAAAATTGAAGGCTGTCAGCACAGCACCATGTGACATTATATGAGACTAGAAAATATGTGAAAATCCAGGTGGGATAAACCTTTTAGCAATAAAGGTGAAATTTTATGTGCAGGGAAAGTTGTTTTAGAAAGCAATACAAAAAATACCATTGAATTTTATTGCAAAAATCAGCCCCAGGACTCTGGATGGCAACTTGTACACAAGGATGAGTGTGCACAGACAATACAGGTAGACAGGACTACTTCCTCAAAAATCTTTCAACATCTTGTTTCTTTTTTTCAAATAACGCACATAATGCCCCTAAGTTTTTTAAGGACTAACAAAATCAGTATACACTTTCAGTCTTTTCCTAAAAATATGTGCAAATAATCTTGAAAAATAAGTTTAAATTTCTCTGTTACTGCAGTCTTTTAAGTGACACGTTTTACTGGCCTTAGTCACTTGAGGGCCTGAAGTTTCTCCCAACTTACAAAATGTCACATCATAAATGGGATTATTGCATGTTCATTGTCTTTTTTAAAACACATGAACTTTATGGGTATGTGTTTTGATTCTTTTTCAGCAAAAAAAAAAAAAAAGTATGAACGCAATGATCTAGTCTTTGTAGTCGCTATCACTACATTTGTGATTGTACAACGACATATGATACTGATCCTACTATCATGACTTTAAATTCACTCCAATCTCTGCTTCTTAAAATGCACTAACTGAATGAGCTATGCAAACAGACACTAAAAGGCGTCAAGTACATTAAATTTGATTTGGTATTTATGATAATAAAAATATTACATCAGTTTTCAAAACAGCGCATACCAAGTTTCTTTATCAGTTCAAAATCTGGGAGGCTTTTCAGCCCTAGCAATGGCACTTTTGCGGTTTGGACACATTTTTCTCTCCAGTCTGAATGGGGAAAGAAAGCTGACAAACATGTCCAAGAGGGGGACTATTTCTAGGACATGTTTTCTTGACAAGCATCCAAGCTTTCTGGCAATTATTTGTACATCCTTGATAACAGTCTCCACACGCACCAGGTCCTCCAGGCACACCACGCTACACAATGATGGAACAGTGCATTTTCATATATATTAAAAAGACATTTTTAATCACTTAACTTGATTTTATTTTCTTCAAACTAAATTCTGTTTTTTACATTAAACTGACCTTTGTGCATGCTTATCAAATTCTACCTTTCATAAAATTGCACATTTTTCTTTTTATTCTTTTTCTTTTTTTCAATTTGATAACACATTTTTCCTTCTATTCTTATCCAAAGCAAGGGTCACCCAGGTTTGGGATTGGTCCATAAAAATTCCCCTGCAGATATTTCAAATTTTATTAAAGACTTCTTTTAAAACCTCTGGTCCCCAGTTGTGACAGTCACAAAGGGACAACGATTGGCCACAAGCGAAGGCAAACACCTACCCGACCACCAGAACTCACTACACACCTTTCAGTGATAACCTACCTAAAATACTCACCACACTGTCACCATATGTGATCAAACACAGCACAAATATATATATTTATGAATGAATTATTTATTAGTGGCTGTTAGGATATCTGGTTAGGAAGTGATAATATGGGATCAGAAATGAATGTGAATGGGTAATGGACCTGTACTTGGAGATGGTTTTGATTAGAGAACCTCCCTGACCCAGCTCAAAAGCAAACTTTGTTTTTCTAAAAGTACACTACTTCTGGGCAAAATACATTAAAATATTTGTACACTTAGAAAAAGCAATTAGACTGGAGGTATTTCCATGCTGAGAACATTGTATTCACTGACACTTCCACATTTAAAAGAACAGCTGGTAGGAGAGCCCTGTATACCAGTGCAAATACAGCAATGGGTCCTCAGTGGGAAACCACTGCATCAGAAAAACATAAAATAACAGTGCCAAGTGATGCCCGTCTTCATACCAACATACCAACAACATACCAACAGACAACAGAGCAATCGTACTTATACCAATTTGGTTATGAAACAACAAGACACACCCTACTTCTACTGCTATATGTTTCAACATGCAAATGCACTTCCAAATCCTTTCTACTGAATTACTTCAGAAGTGTTTGGTAGATACAGGAAACACATATTTAACGTTCAGACACATCAATTATTTGGGGTGGACACTTTTTTTCTTGATAATGAAAGTGACTCAAACAATTATGCCATTTTCTTTTGATGCCAAGTATGTATTGTATAACACTTTGTTTGACTAAGTGCTATTTTTTGTGCTTCTTTTCTTCATATTCCTTTTTTGTCAACACAGTGTGAGAGCAATATCCTTAATCCAAATCTCCTCCCAAGTTTTTTATATGTAATTAAATAAAGTCATCCGTGCATGATATGTGTTCTTAAACTGTGAAAACATGAGTGTGTGCTTTTTGATTTACTGTTTTTGTAATGTCCTCTCAAATCTTTAGTTTGTGTTAGGGACTCTCCTTGAAAGCCATCAAGATAGAGTATGTGATGATGTGACTTCGCCCTCTTAGTAGCTGCCACATCCTGCAGTTCATTGAAGAGGTTACCAGGGTTCACCACTTAAAACTTGTGGTACATTTCTTGGTTCCTTTCATAGGGCTCTTCTGCAAATATTCTGGTTCTATTATTGTAATCAAGTGTTCCTGAAGTTCTGTTGAGTATTTCTGTATTTTTTTCTATCCAATACCAAAAATAAAATGTGAAAAAAGCTTTAGTTTCATAAAAGTTTTTTCACACATCTACATGTTACTCAATTTAGCATTCTCATAGAAAAAAAAACATCCAACATTCAAATCTAAATATAGAGGGGGAGATCTAGGTTGCCACACATCCATCCAGCCTGTGTAATTTCTGCAACATTAACTTCCAATTCTACTCACAACTAGCTTAGAACAGTGCACGTGTATGTCTGCCTTGCAACTCACCACGATCAACTCCGACTACGATGCAACTTCAGCACATTTAGGGTACAGTTGTTTCCAGTTAACTTAGTACACTCCTGCCTCAACTGTAGGCAAGATTTCTTATCTTCCTCATCTGTGGCTTAGAGAAGCAACTTGTATTGATTCAATTACAATGGCAGATAATGAGCTGATAAACAAGATTTGGAGAGATGATATAGGCTTCTTGGGGTAAAGAAGTGTGTTAACATGGCCTACTGAGATAATATGGTTCTAAGTTAAGTCACTGAAATGAACTGGAAACGAGTCTTCTGTCTGTACCTGCACTAGGCTTTTTATAGACCAATCTTCTCAACACTGAGAGAAAAGTTGACTGTTCATGCTTACATGTTCAACCCAGATTGATATTCCATAATGGATATGTAAGAACTGGATTATTCAATGAATATTAAGGCCAAATAAGGGACTAACAAAAATAATAAAAATGAAAAAAGGTACAGCGTATATACATTCTTTCTTCTATGATTTCTTTATTGCTTGCTTGCCACAGATAAATGTAAGACATATGATACAAATTAGTTTTCTCATTTTTGGCCTCTCATCTTCAGCAGCTTTGGCCTTTGACTCTTGCGAACCATTAAGCACTACATTGCAAAAATGTGAACACAAAGTTGTTGGATGAAAGAGCATGTGTTTCACGGTATTCTACAGTACATTTAACCCATGTAGTGCTTGGAAGAGTTGCAAGATTCAAATCTGCCAGAAAGTAGTGACGCACCTGTGAGGAAAAACACCTGGTTATATTCTAGTGGAATTTCATCAAAATCATGGTGAATTATCTTATTAGGAGAGAAAATAGAAAGCAACTTTCAGTTGCTTCTTAAGGGGGAAAAACAACAACACTGGATATTCTCAGGTTGAAAATGATTCTTATGGTGGGATATTTCTTTCAATAGAAAGCATGTTCGTTAGAAGATAAAAATCTTCTGCTTCTCACATTTTCTCTATTTGAACTAGGAAATACATCACCTTAAGAATGAAAACCGAACTTAGCCTCCTGGCCATTTAACATGTTATACAGGAATAATAGAAATATATGTGACACATCAGTGGTCGGTAAAAGATACTGATAACTTATCCCAAAAACCACAACTACCACAAAATGGCTTGGGGTTCATGTGTTGTCTGATTTATGACAAGTCCTCATACATGTAATACATTCTAATATCATATCGCATGATGCATTCATGTGGTTTTTGCTATTTAACAAAACTGGATACAAAAAGTTGTCTTTTTTTTCTTTGGCACTCTCAACATCCACTCAACAGCAAGGCAGTCATCAGCATTTGATACAGTCATTCAGTTTTTTCAAATAAAGCAGGAAAAAATAAGTTTTTCCCCTCAAGCCCTATAGTAACATTCTTTTCCTATTAACATTTTACTAACTCGAATGCACTGATGTACTTCTGTTGCAAAAAATATCAATTTTCTTAAATGTCAATACTGACATGATTACAAAATGAGTTCAGCTATGGGACATTTCCTGACAACTACCTTCACACCCAAACTGCACACTGCAATTCCACAAATTCAAAAGTAGATTAGATAGGCAATTTCCTTTCAGCATTTTTCTTGAAATATTTACATTCCACTGAACTTAGTGAACTTCCTTTAAAATGCTCCCCCCAAGCCCAGAATCATAACATACAAAAGAACCAAAAAAAGGAAAGAAAGGAAAAGAGAGCAAAACACACTTCCATCGGCCTCAAGCATGGAAAACAGTGAAGTTCCCGGTAGAATAACACGTTAATAACTATAAATTACACATAAAACTGTAGCTCTGTTCAACATCCTTCAACTACACAGTACCTCATTGTGTTCCTATATACTAAACCTTCAATGAAAAACATCCTAGAAGTAAAGAGACACGAGAGTCTCAAGGAGGTAACGTGTTGACAGAACATTCAGAGTAAGTTGACAGGAAAGCTCAGACACATTAGACTGTAATAATATCCATTTTAAAAAAGACAATGGTTATTATGCAAAGCAGATCATAAAGTTACACACAGCTTGCAGACTTCAAAGGGCACAAATACAATATCCTCCATGTTATTTGGGACATGTTTTGGGCTGGTATGCTCTAGTGCTGGGCAGTTTGATAGAAGATGACTGATTAACAGCAATGTACACACACACACACACACACAAGCTGCTTTTTGGAAACTTATCCCAGAACAAAGATCTATTCTTGTTTTGCATATTTCCACACAGTCAGGCATCTATGCTCTAGATATAGTTTTGTGTTCAACAGAGCATCTTTGCTTTGACTGTTCCTCCATCAGCTAACGCCAGAGATAGGGTTTCTGCTGCTTTCCTGCCTTAATAGTGCCATTTGCAAGTTCAAAGAAGGTTTAAATTAAAAAGGGTAAAAACAGCAGCTTTATGGCATTTCTATGACTTTGTCCAAACACAATTCTTAACAGAACATACAAATCCCCAAATAGTACAAAGCAATACACATGTTCTACCAATAGTGGGCAGGCTGGGATGGGAGGGGAATTGATCATTTACATGCTACGTTGCATTATACCCCGATGTTACTTAGTGTAATCTCATGAGTCTAATTGAAATTCCTCACACCATGTTTCTGGTGCACGTGTGAAGTCTGTCAGTCAACCTTTCAAAAACAGCCTTGCAAACTGAAAGTCCTAAACGATGAACACTATGAAAGGAAAAAAAGGCTGAATACATATGAACTAAGAAACTTTCACCACAATTTTGAGGCTCTTTAAAATGAACAAAAATAAACTGGGGTGCACCAGTGCATTATGTTTTGTTTACGTTTCAGTCCAAAAACCTCAGGGTTGATTGCTTGTATAGAATCAATGAGCCCTGAGGTTTGTATGCTTATTTATACACAGTCAACTAGGTTCTGTGCATAAATACCCATTCAAACTCCAATCAATCTACCTCCGTTACCCCAGAGGAAATAAAACGCACAGAATTAGCCTTTGAAAGACTTCTTCACTTGCACGTTAGTCAGCTGCTTGCTCCTCTCAGATTTCTTTGAAAAGGTAGAATTTTTTTTTTTCAAAATGACCTGACTAGGTTACTTAGTAAAACTACTCAACAGGCAGTAAAATGCATACAAATGCTGCTGCTTGCTGAAAGTTACTAACTTTACCATGCATATACCTCAGAGCATTCTGTCGAGTTTAATAAATGCCACATTTCTCATGTAGCCCTCAGACAAAACATGTCATGATTTCTTTGGCGTGGGTAATCATTCAAAATTTAATGGAATAATCCCTGCTAGGTAAGTGCCACCCTTCTTTATAAGCCATATTTACAACTGGACTAACTTATTAGACTCTATGTCCTGAAACTTCAGACAACCAGATTGCATAGGGACCATCATGTTTTGAACATTGAAACCCCATCTAAAGCATTCTAGTCACCTGTTAATACGACTTGAACTATTTTTGGTCTAATTTGGTCTAGAAGTGAATGTAGCCATCATCACAACTTGTATATCTTTTAATAAAAATACTAGAATTTTAAATTCTCTTATACACAAAACCAGGCTGAGGATGAAGACCAGTCAATGCCTTATCACATCTCTAAGGTGCCGTTCACTAACACCCCTTGGGTTTTTTAATGGCCCCAGTCACACAAACACTTGCTTTGGTCACTTTGATGTGGTTTACTGATTACACCTGGACAGGAGAGGAGAAAACAAGCAGCAATTAATTATACCGGTCAGCCAATAAATTATAATCATAAAGCAATCATTCAAATGAAATAGACTTCCCAAGAGAGAACTAAAGACCTCCTGCTCACTTATGCAACTGCTTTCTTCAACTCTTAAAACTTTTATGTGTGATTCTATGGAAAACTCATCTTAAAATTATTAAAAAAAAAGAAAGAAAGAAAGAAAGAAAGAAATTAAAATCCACACAAACACTACACTTATATCTAAATTTTCATCAAAAGAAATCTGATAGAGCAAGTTCAACCCAGGTCTGCCATGTTCCTGCATAATCCTGCTCTTGTCTCCATAACCTTACACCACACTGTCAGTAATTAATTCACCCATCACCCTGTCCCCAGGGGATGCCCAGGTGCTCAACAATTAGCCTCTGTGAAAAAGAAAGCTAGAATAATGTGCTGTCATGCAGGCCATCCATCCCTGCCAATATCAGGTGCATGGCTGTATCAATCAGACTGGACTGTATTGATAACCCACTAGGGAAGGGATTAGTGCAAGCTATGGCTCTCACTTGGGTGTTGATTCAAGAATTACAATGATAGGGCTTATCTGTTATCATATGATAGAATGCCGTTAACAAATAGACAAGTATGCCTTGTCATGGAGGGTCGTCTGGGGAATCTGACCCTTAGCTTCTTTTTTTTTTTTAAATAATCATTAGGGGTCATTTTTTATACTTATTCTAAATATCATGGTGCTAGTAGTTTGTTACAAGTAAAGTTCAGATTCATAAAGGAATATTGCTAGTAATCGAGATATGCCAGTACTTCAGCTGTCACAAGAACCTGGCTGGCATTCAACTGTCCTAGGATTGTTAAAATCCTGCACTACTTGAACCAATAAATATTTATAGATAGTGGCAGTGCTTCTGTATGACTGCATGACCAAGGATGTAAAATAATAACTTTCTCAGTGCTAACAGCTTGAATGTACAAGTTTATAGAAAGCTTATCTGAAGATCTGGCACAAGGGGTGTGGACACACGCAGGAATACCAGACACTCATTAAAAAGTCTGAAAAGTGAAGTGGACATTAAGCCTCTAGACTCCCTAGCACTACCAGTAACCAAGTATATATTACCTACCAGTGCATTCTGGTCAATAATCACATCTTAAAAGAACCGAATAAGAAATATGTGAAATAATCTGATGATCAAACTTTCAGGAAAAAAAAAAGAATAAAAGAAAAAGAAAGATACATAATAATAAGATTGAAAAAGCATTAATAAAAAATGTATGACAAAAAAGGTCCAGGGTGCCACAGAGTCCATTTAAGTCATCATCTGTTGACAATTTCTCATTTCTGTCTATTTTCTATAACTAGCACAGCATGAAGGAATTCTTGATAATTATCAAGCATACCAAGCAGCCCAGGTCTTTGTGTTGGTCTGCAGGCTGCCCGTTTTTCACAGTAAGATAAGATAGCGCAGGTTACTAATTGAATATCCCACAACGATGTCTACTCCTCACACCTCAACGCCACTGTCATATCCAATACAGCAACGCTATCATCACCTCCCAGAGAAACAAGTCAAAAGAGACATTTGTGTTTGAATTCAGCAGGTGTAGTCCCATCTACAATATTTACCAACTGAAAGCCATTTTTTGTTACATTTTCAGGCTTAGATGTCATGTTCGCTTTCATGCTTTACTTTCCTTAATTGAAAATCTGCATACACTGCAGGGAAAATAGTAATTTCTCTCATAATAAAAATCATGCTGAGTGTAATGGGGGCACTTCAAACAGAGAGCAGATAAGTCTGGTTTAATTAATACACCTATCTAACAGAGGGTCATAAGAAACCAGTATGCAATGGAGTCAAGCAAGTACCTGGTCTTTGTGAATGGGCCTTTGGGCATGCTTAGCACAGACAGGTAAAACTATCAGTACTTGTCCTCATCAGGAGCCAAGACAGGTCAACATACTAATGAGGAGACTTCCAAGTCTCCACATGTGAATACACCATGAGACCAACCAGCATTGTTGTCTACAGGCAAATCATCACCATTCTGCTTTGTAATTTGACATCATTTATCTTAGCACAACAGCCTGTGGTCCCCAACATCCTATGTAATACCGAGCAAAGGACAGCTAATTACTGAGCCACATTGATCTTGCTTCACATGGACAATATGGGTTCTTGGGAACGGGCAAACATTATTGTTTCCCCACTAAACCATGCATCAAATGTTTGCAAAGAAATAGAATAAATAAGTTGGAGGAGACCTCATTTAAATTTTGCCCAGAGCAGATGGTAATGTTTCTGGTCTCTTTAGAGTTCTGGTCAGTGTACTTTGGGAGATGTGTATCAAGCTGTATTGAATTATCAGAGTAAACACATTTACCTAGAAAACACAAAATTGGTTTACATCATAGGTAAGGAGTATGCTTGATGTGTTGACATCCTGCAGAGCTGCTTTAAGCAGAATTTAATGGATGCAATATCTCACTTATGCCAGTTAGTAGTCTTCACCAAGTGTATTTTTGTCTATAAGTGAATAGAAAGTACTTCTCGTTACCGATACAAAACACCATCAACCTTCAGTGTCGGAAATATGTTGAAATTAGCATACAGCAAAAATATTCAGCCAAATATAATTTCTGATCTCCCCAACAATTATGATGAAAAACAGATAATGAGGAAATGACAGACTTGCCAATGATTACTATCTGATTATCTTGCAGCAGGTGGACCCTGTCCGAGTACCTTCAGATATTTTATTTCATAAGTTATGACTTAAGTATCTTTAAACATATTTATATATTTATCCAAATATCTTAAATTGGAAAGAGTTTCCTAAATGATCTGTGGCACCTGGACAGAAAATGCCCTTCACTACTTAAACACAGTTGTGTCACTTGTCCAGGGTCCTTTGATCTATTCTACACACCCTAAGTCACTAACTAAATAGAAAATTGAGAATACTTTCCCTAACTAAATACAAAATTGAGAACATTACCTATGTAAACCACAAGTCAATATAACCAAGTTAAAATCTGATCCTGGGTGCGTTGTTTTGATTGGCTAAATGCAATTCCCTTCCTAAAAACATTGTTGATTACATATCGGGTTCATTTGGCAAATACATGGATAGAATTTGTCCACCTTGTTGACAAAGCTGTAGTATTAAGTTTTCAAAATAGCTCCTGCTGGAAACGTAATGATCTTTTAAGATGCATTAAATGCTTTCCATTTCTATTTATAATGCCGTACTCAATTTTGGCAGTGAGGATAATGATAGCCCACCATTCCAAATCAATTCTACATGCAGACAAAAACAATCTTTTTAAGATGGCATGAGTTCATTTTAGCAAACTGCAGACACGATGCCCATTAGATGTCTGTGTCTCTAGCCAAAAGGCTGCCTTATTACTGGATACATGCACGTTTAACACCTTCCCTCACACAGACATGGAAAGGTATTCACATACCACTGAAAAAAAAAAAAACCATCAGAAAAAAAAAGAAACCGACAATAGTGTCAATTTCATCCCATATTATTCAATTTCTGCCTAAAATGCCCAAAAGCAAGATTAACCCACTGATACTTTCTTCAAGGTGCATTTTTTTCTTTGAAAAGGTTAACATTTCCCGCACAAAAACGAAGTAGATACTCCAGCGCAGTAGACTACTGCAATCATACTGCAAACATGCTTCAAATCTGCTTCGATGTGGGAGCTAATTAGCATATTTGAAACATGCTTCTATCAAGCTGCTAATCTACTGCATTAATGCTCCTCCTCTGTACAACCCTATGTAATTTTTGAAGTAGAATTGCAGTAGGCTATACTGCATTTCTACTGCAAATATGCTCCACACCTCTACTGCGTTAATGCTTCTTTGCTACTTCGATACTACTGCATTTTCGTGCGGGTTATTTAGCCTAAATTCCAAATTAGCTGACAGTAAATGAATCCCTGCCAGTGGATGCAACAATAGTGAAAACCCAGACAACTGCTGTCTCACCTCTGACCTATCTGAGAGATCAGCTGAGATAAAAGGCATCAGAATTGTATAATCATGGCAGTTACATTGTTCCTTTTAGTCAACTACACTACACAAACAACTTCACAAGAAATAGCCCAGCTCCAATTGCATTTGCAATATTATGAAATCACTGGCCAGCACTAAAATCACACTTTTCTTACCCTCCAGACCATTTCTTCTAAAATAGTGCTCAGTCACTGATTAAATAAGCTACATAATACTATCACCTCTACAGAAAATAGAACTACTTCAATTCCTCCAGCCACTAGTAACAAGCCATAGAATAGTGGCATCAACACAGGAAACCATTGAAAACCCTTGTCCTTTAAGTTGCAGAGTGAGAAGAAACTCTAAAAAGTTACAAGTGCATTTATACAATTATTTTTTTTATGTTTCAGATTTTAAATTCAAAACCAATAACACAATTTCCATTAAGATTAAGAAGTTATTGCTATCAGTCAAAAAATACTAGAAAGTACAAAAAACAGTTGTATCAACCAGAAGTGCTTGACAGTGCCTCTCAAGTTTTAAAGATAAAGAACTCTAATACTTCCACAAATAACCACAAAACTAATTTTCGCAAACAAAGATAGAACAAATCATTTGCAGATCAATAGGTCAAGATAAAATTTGGCCAGTCTTGCTATGTAGGTTGATGTTGGTTGTTGACAAGATGTTTGCGATAAGCCCAAGTCCCATGAATGAACCCCAGTGAGGAGAGACACGAACGGGGGTTTTAATATTTGCAGTCTCTAGCACAACTACTGCTGAAGTTGTTAGTTTCATATTTTCCATGAATAAACAACAGCTGAAGGCCGTACTGTCAAAAATCTGACAAACATTTATACTGACATGCATACCAAGCGGTAAACAGTTTTTCTCTCTCTCTCTCTCTCTCTCTCTCTTACACATCGGGCACATGCCAATTCTACAGCACAAAATAAAGTCACGAAACGATACTTCTTTAACAAAGTGGGATTCTATTTTATTGTCTACCACATTACTAGAATCGATTTCTGCTTCAGTTAGTGAATTTACTACCTTTTCCCCCACGCGTTTCCGATAAAACAGAGTACGCGTTAAAAATAGATTTACAAAATGCACCAATATAGCGGCATTTTTTCACGTTCTCTCACCTTGTAGCAAAGTAAGAAGTGCTAACAACAAGGCCTGAGCCTTCATCGTAGAATCCCTGTGATTGGCATAAGCTCCAGTTACTGTAAAAATCTCCAATCTGATTTCCCGCAGGTATATCTTCCGCCGTCCACCGTTACTCGCTGTCTGTTTGCACTAAAGCGACTGAATGAAGTTTACACTGCATGCCGAGATTATTGATCAATGTCATACTGAAGCTAGTTCCTTAGTTTCATACTTAGTTGTAAAGAAATGGATTTTTTTAATCTGACAATTCTAAATCTAAAAGAATAAACTTTAAGATTTTCATGTAAATCTACATATCATATTATTGTAATACGAATGCTATTATGTATTTTGTTTTTAGTTTTAGCATTTTTCAACTGAGATTGGTATAACTAAAAAGAGGAAATGTACCTAGCTTTGCATGTTATAGTTTTAGCAACTAAAATTGTTGCCCAAGGGTTATAAGAACAATTTCGTTTGGTTATAATGCAGAAACTAACAAAGTAACAATGAATTCACCTGAGGATATGTATCAGTTAACAGCTGACCAATACTTAGGTAAGTTATTCCCGGAATATACGATGTAAATTACATGTAGGAGTTTGAGTCATCTGAATAGCATATTTGCCCAACTTGCAGACTCTAACTAAATCAATGTTTCAAACATTACAACAAAGTGCAGAATTTTGACCACTTTCTTTTCCCTTAGAAGGACACAGGACTCCCTAGCACATGTTTAGGTGCACAGTGCGCCATACAGCTGATATATATTTCAATAAATGTTGTCTTATCTGTCTGTGTACACTACAATGTCAACATAAGTGATTACAGGTGCCCCAGAGATATCTAGCTGACACATTTATGTTATAAATTATATATACATGGTCAAATCTGTTACTCTTTTCATAATATCAGTGCACATATTATAGCAGCCACTGTATATATGAACTGTTTGTAAAATAAGAAAATGGCACTATTAAAGGTATGATGAAATTTTTCCCCCTGCTGAAAAAAAAAACACATATCAAAATAGGAGTGAATATTTCAGGAATGCTTGAAATTGCTTTTTCACTTGGCTTTAGTTAAGTGAAAGAAAATTAGTTTTGAAATTATATATTTCATTTCGATATTCAATTGAGTGAGGGTCAGCAGTGGAATGAAATTGTCTTAGGGTGCATTCCCAGAGATTTAGATCAATCCAGAGATTAAGATTTAGGTCGACCTAACTCCCTGGGGGTTCACGCTAAATTGTAGTCAGCCGAGCGCACCATAGTTAATTACCCACTTACAGCTTTTAGTAGGCGGGACAGACGCTTAAGCTGGCTAAGCTGACAGTAATCTAGTGAGACTCTCCACAGGGATAGATCGATCTAAAATCTATGGCAATGGGGTCTTAGACCCTAGGGAAATTCTTCAACGGAACTTTATTACACCAAAATTGCATACTATGTATATATGGGCTGTAATGATTAAGAATACATTAGACCATGATGATTTTCTTACATGAGTTTAATTTTCAACTTTATTGAATACCAAAGTCGCCATGCTTGTACATTCGCGTGACTTAAATTATTGTAAATTTCTTTTTTTTTTTTTTTTTTTTTTTTTTTTTTTTTTTTTTTTTTTTTTTTTTTTTGGGGGGGGGGGGGGGGGGGGGNGTTATTTAGCCTAAATTCCAAATTAGCTGACAGTAAATGAATCCCTGCCAGTGGATGCAACAATAGTGAAAACCTAGACAACTGCTGTCTCACCTCTGACCTATCTGAGAGATCAGCTGAGATAAAAGGCATCAGAATTGTATAATCATGGCAGTTACATTGTTCCTTTTAGTCAACTACACTACACAAACAACTTCACAAGAAATAGCCCAGCTCCAATTGCATTTGCAATATTATGAAATCACTGGCCAGCACTAAAATCACACTTTTCTTACCCTCCAGACCATTTCTTCTAAAATAGTGCTCAGTCACTGATTAAATAAGCTACATAATACTATCACCTCTACAGAAAATAGAACTACTTCAATTCCTCCAGCCACTAGTAACAAGCCATAGAATAGTGGCATCAACACAGGAAACCATTGAAAACCCTTGTCCTTTAAGTTGCAGAGTGAGAAGAAACTCTAAAAAGTTACTTGTGCACTTATACAATTATTTTTTTTATGTTTCAGATTTTAAATTCAAAACCAATAACACAATTTCCATTAAGATAAAGAAGTTATTGCTATCAGTCAAAAAATACTAGAAAGTACAAAAAACAGTTGTATCAACCAGAAGTGCTTGACAGTGCCTCTCAAGTTTTAAAGATAAAGAACTCTAATACTTCCACAAATAACCACAAAACTACTTTTCGCAAACAAAGATAGAACAAATCATTTGCAGATCAATAGGTCATGATAAAATTTGGCCAGTCTTGCTATGTAGGTTGATGTTGGTTGTTGACAAGATGTTTGCGATAAGCCCAAGTCCCATGAATGAACCCCAATGAGGAGAGACACAAACGGGGGTTATAATATTTGCAGTCTCTAGCACAACTACTGCTGAAGTTGTTAGCTTCATATTTTCCATGAATAAACAACAGCTGAAGGCCGTACTGTCAAAAATCTGACAAACATTTATACTGACATGCATACCAAGCGGTAAACAGTGTTTTTTTCTCTCTCTCTCTCTTTTACACATCGGGCACATGCCAATTCTACAGCACAAAATAAAGTCACGAAACGATACTTCTTTAACAAAGTGGGATTCTATTTTATTGTCTACCACATTACTAGAATCGATTTCTGCTTCAGTTAGTGAATTTACTACCTTTTCCCCCACGCGTTTCCGATAAAACAGAGTACGCGTTAAAAATAGATATACAAAATGCACCAATATAGCGGCATTTTTTCACGTTCTCTCACCTTGTAGCAAAGTAAGAAGTGCTAACAACAAGGCCTGAGCCTTCATCGTAGAATCCCTGTGATTGGCATAAGCTCCAGTTACTGTAAAAATCTCCAATCTGATTTCCCGCAGGTATATCTTCCGCCGTCCACCGTTACTCGCTGTCTGTTTGCACTAAAGCGACTGAATGAAGTTTACACTGCATGCCGAGATTATTGATCAATGTCATACTGAAGCTAGTCCCTTAGTTTTATACTTAGTTGTAAAGAAATGGAGTTTTTAATCTGACAATTCAAATCTAAAAGAATAATCTTTAAGATTTTCATGTAAATCTACATATCATATTTTTGTAGTACGAATGCTATTATGTATTTTGTTTTTTAGATTTAGCATTTTTCAACTGAGATTGGTATAACTAAAAAGAGGAAATGTACCTAGCTTTGCATGTTATAGTTTTAGCAACGAAATTTGTTGCCCAAGGGTTATAAGAACAATTTCGTTTGGTTATAATGCAGAAACTAACAAAGTAACAATGAATTCACCTGAGGATATGTATCAGTTAACAGCTGACCAATACTTAGGTAAGTTTGACATGCATTCCCTGAATATACGTTGTAAATTACATGTAGGA
The DNA here is from genome assembly GCF_001039355.2 of Lingula anatina. The sequence continues at coordinate 901,564 of NW_019775558.1, read as the reverse complement.
GTTTGAGTAATCTGAATAGCATATTTGCCCAACTTGCAGACTCTAACTAAATCAATGTTTCAAACATTACAACAAAGTGCAGAATTCTGACCGCTTTCTTTTCCCTTAGAAGGACACAGGACTCCCTAGCACATGTTTAGGTGCACAGTGCGCCATACAGCTGATATATATTTCAATAAATGTTGTCTTATCTGTCTGTGTACAATGTCAACATAAGTGATAACAGGTGCCCCAGAGATATCTAGCTGACACATTTATGTTATAAATTATATATATACATGGTCAAATCTGTTACTCTTTTCATAATATCAGTGCACATATTATAGCAGCCACTGTATATATGAACTGTTTGTAAAATAAGAAAATGGCACTATTAAAGGTATGATGAAATTTTTAATTTACATTTAGATAGCTACAAAGTTACTTCCCCCCGCTGAAAAAAAAATACATATCAAAATAGGAGTGAATATTTCAGGAATGCTTGAAATTGCTTTTTCACTTGGCTTTAGTTAAGTGAAATAAAATTAGTTTTGAAATTATATATTTCATTTTGATATTCAATTGAGTGAGGGTCAGCAGTGGAATAAATTGTCTTAGACCCTAGGGAAATTCTTCAACTGAACTTTATTGCACCAAAATTGCATACTATATATATGTGCGCTGTATTGATTAATAATACATTAGACCATGAAGATTTTCTTATATGAGTTTTTTTTTTTTTTCAACTTTATTGAATACCAAAGTCACCATGACTGTACATTTGCATGACTTAAATGATTGTAATTTTTTTTTTTTTTTTTTTTTGGGGGGGGGAGGGGGGAGTTACCTTATTTTATCTTTTGGTTGCTTGTATAGAGAGCAGTACTCTGCTCACAAGGTTGTCTTTATTAATTGTCAGCAGATGGCTAGTCCAAGTCTGTTTTATGGTCATTTATTGAATGCTCCTTATCTTAATCCCCTTCAGTGATTTTCATTTCACTGATTACACACCTGGTTACCAAGGAACACTAATTACTTATTTGATTTATGATCACCTGTATTGCACATAAAGGAATACTCATTACAACAGAATGGCAACAGAGACCATGATTGCATTTTGTATATGATATTATGACCTAGTGATCAAATGCATAATGTATTTCATTAGCTTGAAGATATCATGAAGATACCAATACCATGATTAATGGGACTGTAGATGGGGTCCAGGGGTTCAAAAGATGATCTCTGTTTGGCCAGGAAGAGGTCCACTCTGAATCAAAATTTGATTTACACTCTTAAAATTTGATTTAGACTATGACGACATATTGGTTTCATGGTAAAAAGATACACTCTTTCAGAAAAAGTCTCTCCCCCCCCCCCCCCAATTGCCAGTTACAGGCCTGCATAATAAAATCATATAGTCCCTTTTTGCAATATGAAGCACTGGTATTTTCTATTGAATAAAATTTATGATTATTTCTTGATTTTTTTTTTCAATTTCAGAAAAGACCAATATCCTGATCTATATTGAAGATGCAGTCGCACAACTTCTTGAACACAAAGAAGAAAATCCTAAAGTTAATCCATCAAAATTTTTCAGTGATTAGTAAGTTTATTGTGTTGTCTTTGTTTTAGAATAAGAATTATAACTGCTGTATTATTTATAAATCATCCCTATACATTAAGAACTGTGAACTATTTGATTGAAGCTCCCTTTATTCTTATACAAAAGTTACCTGGCTATGTAAGTGATATCACAGAAAGCCCAGGCTGAATTTATTGAGTTGGTGAACAAGTGTGAGGAAATTAGGGTATATTTTCTGTGTAAGTATAATGGATTGTAAAAAAGGGAATTGGGCATTGGTTTGGGAAAGGAATTCAAGCTCCCCCCCCCCCACCCCACCTCTTCATTGAAAAAGCCAAAACACCAACAAAACCCTAAAATTAGCTGCAGTGTCTGTGAAGTACCATGTGTCCAAAAAAAATGAAAATGAATGTTGTCTACCAACTCTGTTTAGAGAGGGTGGCCACTCGTTAGCCAACTTATTGATTTTACCTGACCTTATGAATAGTAATTTATAACTCTTTAGGGATTCATTACTATTCTAATCTGTTAGAGTTGCAGATAAGTCTCCAGTGCAATGTTATATAAGCACAGCGACAATATAACATAGTGAGCTGTTTGTGTATATTTCTGTTCAGAAACTGTATATTTTAATAGACCGTGGAAGTAAAACAACATGTACACTGTTGATGTAGACGCTCTGGGAAAGCAAGAGTGTTGTTTTTGAATAAGCCAGCAAAGGCAAAATCCCTAAAAGTACTTTGAACATGGAGAGCCCTGAATAGGACTAATTACTATAAGCATGACAAGCTTAGTACATGGGTGGGATCCATGTTTTACTATTATATCCCATTGTATGGGCCTAGCCAGTGGGTATTTCAACAGATAGGACTACCTTGTTATATCATATAAGTTGTGTACAGAAAAAACAAAGGCTGTTGAACAAGGTGAAGATTAATTATTTATGTTGGTAAAAGGTTGAGGAGGGGTTGTTTGTTTTGTCAGGTAATTAGACTCATTTGAGATGAGTTGTCTAGCTTAATGAAGTCCATATGTGTGTGCTGCTAGACAGAAAACCATGCCTATTTATTTCATTATTGAAAATTTTGACATGGCCTGTTCTGCTGTCAAATGGAAATGTTGACTTCAGTCACCAATATCCTCTAACTAGTATATGTTTTAGAACCTTATTGTCTAAATCTCTAAGGTGCAAATGTAAGTGCTCCTTCTTTATTTGGCATCTGAAATATATTTTGTCTGTAAGTACTAGTAAGCTTTTTTTTAATATAGGTGTATAAAGGGATGGAGTCACTATTTTAAATTTTTTCTCATGATCAGACTATGCAATTTGCCTTTGCCTTCACTTTTGTTGGCAGATTCATGACCGAGCCAGACTGTAAATTGATTAGACGAAAATCTTTTACCACATAACTTCATTGTGCAACCATTATACTTCATACTTATTATTCATTCTTCTGTAGAATCACATTAAAGGCTACATGCACAGAGGTCTAATACAATCTCTAATTTTGACTGCAACTTGACAATTTGCTTGATGAGTGGAAAGTTTATTTTATCTGGGAAGAATACTGATGAAGATGATTCAATAAGACCAGATGATTCAATAAGACCACATAAACAATAGCTTTTAATATGGTTATGTTCTGATTTTTTCCCTTAAAGAATTATTTTTATTTTATATTTAATCTTAGTCTATAAATGGTTGGTAACTCAGAACTAGATTGCTTTCACAGTACATGCTAGTTGATCTCTCCTTTGTTTTGTCTCCATCTGTACATTTATATATCTTTCCATTTTTTAAAATATGAAATGTAGCAGAGTTCAGTAGATAGTGTTTGAAAAAAATGAATAACTTTTAAAAAATGATAAAATCATAAAATGGTGATTGCTTTTTATGATAACTTTCCCTGCTACATTTTCCACATGTCAGATGTTTTCAAAATATTTTTTCACTCTAGCTTTGTGAGCTTGAGGGAGGGAAACCACACATTGTTCCGTGACTACCACTTCATCCATGCCACTCCACATAACAGGAGCTCATTTGTCAAAACTTTCTGGAAATGCTTTAGACATGTAGGGAAACAGGGAGGTGAGTTTTAAAAAATAGGAAACTATTATTGTAAGATGGGATCAGTTGTATCCTTACTGTAGTGTGAGTCAGTTTTATACATGTACTGTTAATTCAATGTCACTTTTCCAAAATAACCTTTATATTTTATACGGAAAGTACATTAATTTTTTTTTAAATTATTTATTTTTTCTTTTTTAGATCTATTCTGTTATTCTGATTATTTTTTTCTGATACATTTAAAAATATGTATCATATTTTATAATCAGTTTGGCATATATGTTCAATGTGCGACAGTAGTTACCTAACCTCTATTTGTTTCTTTCAGATTTGTTGAGTATTCAAGAATATCATGCTCTGATTTGTCTGTTGTGCAATGACTTCCCATTTGAAACAGTTCAGAAAACTGCAAGGTAATAAAACTTGCCTGCACTGCGTTACAGATCAAATATTTACAAAAACTCCTTAATTAAAATTTTCTCATTTCGAACTACACCCATATGTTATTCAAGTTTGTAACAAATGAAACACGGGGATTGGTATTTTTTACACAGAATGGTTACAAAACACATTCTTACCAGGTAATTGATTACGCCCAGTAACTGTACCACTGCAGTGACAGGGTACATGAAAATATGCAGTTCTGTGTGACAAAAAGAGAAAATAGGAATAAATGGATTTCTGTTTTTTTTTTTTTTTACGTATGAAATATTGTACATTAGAGTATGACATAAAATCAAACTAGGCATGTCTGATATTAACTATGATCACAAGTTCTAACACTTGTCACAGTAAGGAAGTAAGAGCCCAGTTGGTGTTCTGTGTGAGTTCATGTTTCACTTGTTCCCCAGGGAGGAAAATATGCTCTCTCACACACTGCCTCTTTCCACCTATTATCAGCTGAAATTGGTGTATGAGACATCATATTTGCTGAGGCAGCCCTGTTTGAAGAGAAATGTTTGATTATTTCTTTGTTGTTATGAAACAACTTGTAACAAGAGAAGAAAAATAAGGTCTTTTATTTATTTATTTATTTATTTTGTTATTGTGTAAACATGTTGTCAGACAATTATGTTTAGAAATCATCCTATCTTTGATGTTTAGTATAACGTAATTTTTATAATGGCACTAGGATATACTGCAGGAAATAATCTTTGGAAAAAAATGAATTGGATTCAATTACTTTTTAAACAACTAATTACCCAGTGAAAGATTTTAAATAAAACAGTAGCATTTTTAGAAGGATAACTAGCAGATTAGATTGTCACTTTTTGTTTTAAAGTCACATGGTGACATTGGAGAGAGAGTTTACTTATATCACTTTTTAGTATGGTAGATAAAAACTCCTTTTGTATAATGCAGTGTATTTTTTACTCAAGTCCGTCTTAATTAGGGAACTGTAAATGCTTTCTACAGTATGAGTTAATTCTCCCCAGTTTTCCATTATCATAGAATGAAGGTTGTTTTGATATATCCAAACCTTTTTATGTGAATGTGCACATCCACAACACAGCTTTCATGACAATGCTAATTGCTTTCAATACACCAACATATTCACAGTGATGAATTCTTTATGATGTTTGGTTTTTACTGCCCTGTCATGGAAAGCTCAGCAGATGGTTGTTTTTTAATTGAAAAGTGTTATTAGTTGGGAGTGAGTGCTTATAATTGCCTTTTTGTCTTCATTGCCAGACTTAAAAAGCATGTCAGTCTTTTGGGATATTTTAATGAGAATGGAATTGGTTATTTTGGCTTTGAATTAGTAGATTTTCTGATATAAGAAGGCTCCACTTGGAAAAAGGATGAGTTTGTTATGAGCAGCACTAGTGATTTTATGAATCTGTGGAATCCCTTTGATATGGAGAGTATAGGAAAGGTTAATTTGTTGCTGGGTGGGCGGGGGGAACAGCCAACTGATCAGTATACAAGATACAGCTGTGTAAAGAGCACGTTGCCAGGAATTCTTCTCAGAAAATGTTTGTCATCTTCAGGTCAGCAACATTCTCTTTCCCTCTCTTCAAGAGATAGAATGAAGATAAAGATAAAAAACATTGCTGGCATATTCTTATTTTCTTCAGGTCTTCATCTCTTTTCAAGAATGAGAATGAAGGGGGAAATTGTATTGCCTGGATATTTTCGTCTTCTTCGGGTCAACCATGAAGTTCTCCTCTCTTTTCCAGAAATAAGATGAAATGGAAGCCATTCCAAAGCAGAAATGCAAATTACGTGGGTTTTTATTACTATCTTAAATGTTTGGTAGAATGCATGCATGTATTTGTCTTCTCAATCTGAGATTTTTGCCCCCTGGAGAGATCGAAATAAATAGAAATGCACTTGCATAGAGAGGCTAAAGCATGCTAATTGGAAGAGGTGGAATTGTGATTAATCATATAGATTATGTAAAAAGGGCAATCTCTAAGATTCTGCTGATTGATATGTTTTAAATACATGGAATATATGCTGAAGGAGTTGGCAAAGTGAACAATGCTGTTATATGCTCAGAAATATGGAATATATGGAAATAGAATGCAATCGTTATTCTTTGATTTAGAAGTTGAGGAGCAGATGCTGGTTTCAGGAAGCCATTGTGAGCAATAATTGTTGGCAGAGTGTTCCTTAAATTTACCCATGTATTTGATGAGGAGATTTGTCAAACAAACCCCCGTAACATAAGGTTGTCAGCCAACAAAGGTTGCGTGAGAGAGGCCCCAGGTTCTCTTAGTCTTAGTCAAGCTGACCAAAAGCACCCATATATCCTATACAAAATAATGCTGTCATTTTTAAAGTAGTCACTGTAACTGCATACCTGTATAAATCACCATTTTGCAAGTGCTTTGTATCTGCCCTGAACCACTCTGTTTTTGTCTTATCACTGTGGCCAGGTGTTTTATTTGAAATACTACTGCTTAACAGCAGGCAAATATCTGTTTTGGACCGTTTTCAAAGAAAACCTATTTTGGCATTGCAGTTAATGTGATTGTGCTGATGAGCAATTTTGATTGTTTGTATTATTTATGTTGATTTGTTTTAAAAGGCGCAAAATCCAAGGAGTGTCTTGATCTAGAAATAACATTTTGTTTATTATGTAATTTGCCAGCTGTCTGTGGAGGTTTATTCGCCATTTTTTTCTGGGTGGTACATTACATAGTTCTGTTTCGTTTGTTGGTTTTAAGGAGGGGGATTGCGTTTTTTAAAAGTCAGGGGATATTGGGAACTCACTAATTTATCAGTAAAGTGAAGTGTTTTATGTCAGGCATAGTATGGTATAAGTCATGTATATATATTATTGCTGCAGAATTATTTCATTAAAAGAATTGGAAGAAAAGCCCTCAAATTTAAATTTCTTGATTAATATTTAAGAATTAGTCCAATGGTTGATTTCAATTTCACTTTTTATCACAAATACAATTTTTCTACTCATCCTGTCTTAAAATCATTGAAGATAAGGTGATTAAAAAATTCTTACAGTGTTTCGTCTGCAGTATGATGGCATTTGTATTGAATTAGTAGTCAATATCCCAAGACTTTGCACATATCCTCTGAGACTTCTTTTAGGTTTTATCTATGTGACACAATGTAAAGCTTTCCAAAGTTGCACAGGATCAAACCAATCTGCTGTTCATTGAATGAAAAAATCAAATTAGGTAGCGAATCAAATCAGGTTTCCAGCTAAATGAAAGGGCTAATAAATTGTGACATATTTCCTCTTTTGTTCTTTTTTGTCTCCATTTTGCCAACTCATTCCTATGGGTATTGACTACAAGTTTTTTTTTTTAGTCTAAGAGTTTTGACTCAGGTGATACATGTAGACCTTTATTTAGTGAAGACAAGGTATTGGTCATCTGTCTAGTGGTCAGTTAAAGGACCAGATGGACCTCTGGTCACAGCCAGGAGAACATTTTGCATTATGATACCACAATTATAATACATCTGATAAAAATATATATTTCTTTTCTTTGGAGTCTTTATTTTCCTTTGCACATTCTGTTAACAAGAACAATTTGTGTAAGAATAAACATGAAATTTGATATGGCAGGGAGATGAAAATTATGTCTAGAACTGCAAAACTTAACTATGTAGAAACCAAGCATTATAATTCATGGTATTAATTTCCATTAGCACTTCTTGCTGGTATTGCTTCATACATTTATTAGTTTCAACACAACAGCTTTAGTGCTGATGCTGCACAGCTGAATACAACAATTATGGATAAAAGATGTACGTAATGCCCTAATTATTGTTTCAGTCTCTTGGATGATGGATGGCTTTCCTCTAGACTGTCATTGATCATTTTTCATTATGTCTCCCTTGCTTCTTTTGAATGAATTTTATGAACATGACTTGCCACTATGAGCCTTCATGTAAAATTAAGAATATTCCACATTTTGTTCATTTGATCTTGGACATAATAACGATAAAATAAAGTCAAAATGTTTTAATTAATTTTAATTAATTTGAAAAAGAACTTGCTTTTTTTGATAAGTAGAAAGGAATAATATTTCTACATATACCTTTCGGTATATTTCTAAAGTGAAAAACATAATTTTGACAATCTTTTCAGGATTATTCTCATGGATGATGCCTTGGACTGCTTGATCTCTTTCACTGATTTCCTCTATGCATTCCAAGTGCAGTTCTATTATGAAGGTAAGGAAGAGAAACTCTCTTTCTCTATCTATCTCTGTCTCTCTCTGTCTCTCTCACACACACACACACACACACACACACACACACACATTAACGAATATATAAGCACACCAAAGATTAAGTCACAGATGAAAGTCTAGATGTTTCATTTTATGTGTTTTAATTTTATTTTCACCTATCGTTACTCAAGCACTTTGTACCTTACATCCAGGTGTAAGTCTTTCTATGTTCTTTATCTTTATCCCTGAGACATATGGAACTAGCTTTAATTCACCTATCCTCAAAATAGCAAATTTCCCATCAAGACCAATATAGTATTACTGATTTCACCTGATTTTCTCTGGTTTATCTTCCTGCTCTGAGTATAAAACACACTAAGCTTAGGAGGAAAAAAAACAGGAATGAAGGTTAGATTCTCCATTTGTTGAAAATTTGGTGATGTTTGAAATGGGCTGGTATCAGATCCAATAAAATTCAACCAGTTTCACCTGGGTTTTTGCAGAGGCAGATCAGTATAAGATTAAGTGTTTCTATATAAAGCATGCGTTAAGAGCAAAGGCTGATATGTGATGTTTTTTCATGTCCAAGGCACATATAGTCACAAAGCACTTTTGTAGTGAAAGGAGATAGCTGGGATTCTTGTGGTGGTGTATTTTTGTTGGTAATATTTTTATTTCAGGTGATAATTGCCTCTTAGACCCAATATTTGTTTTTGCTCATGGCGTGTAATCATTGCAAAATTAAATCACGACGGTAATATCAATAAGTGTTACATTCATAACCAGAAATGAGCCAGAGCTCAGTTTTCCACTTTGCTTTTTAAGAACAGTGGGAGATTGTTACACTTTTTTGAAAATGCTGAAACAAATATTTTAAGATTGATGGTGAAGAGGGCATGGAACAACAAAGGACCTATTTACTACAGAATAGTAAACAACCCACAACCTTGTAATGTTGTTTTTAACATGATGAACAGGATCAACAAGCTCCTCCTAGTTGTACATTGTATTTTGGAGAGACAAAGATTAATATTTACAAAAAGAAAAAAAGCAGAAGTTTTGTGTGTAGTCCGAAATGAAAGCAATGAATGTCATTATTCATATGATGAAGTATTTCTGATCACATAAGTTCTATTTTGTGAACTTGCTATTTTGTCAAATATTTATCCAAAGGCTGTTTGATTTTAATTAGCTTTGTAGAGTCCTACTTTCTGAAAAAAATGATAATTCTTAAGACTTTGGACCATCTTCACTGTAAAAGATAATAACATTTCATGAATTTTATTATGCGATCACCATTTCACACTGCATTACATCTTTTTTCAATTAAGATAAATGTGTCTCAATTTCAAGTTGATAGATCAGTCTTTGGGCATGTAACAACTGAGATATGACATATGATTCAGTGAAGCAAAGCAAAAAAAATGTTCAATCAGGAGGTGGATTTTGATGTTTCTTCCTGTAAGACTAGGGTATAATTACTTCTATGCCAGCCTGGGAAAAAAATTCAGGACAAAAAAAAAAAAAGAGTTCAAATGAGGACTTTCTGTTTACAGGAAGAAACAGGGAGTAGGTTGTTATTTTAATTGATAATATTGTACATTCCAAGCATTTTGTGCCCAGAGGTTAGAGTATCTTTCTTAAATGTTGAGCAAACTGGTGGACCTAATTTCCTTTTGGTATTTAAAGCATAAGGGAAAAAAGTATGAAAAAAGTTTTGATGTAAAAGACTGGAAGTTGNACTTAACTACGTAGAAACCAAGCATTATAATTCATGGTATTAATTTCCATTAGCACTTCTTGCTGGTATTGCTTCATGCATTTATTAGTTTCAACACAACAGCTTTAGTGCTGATGCTGCACAGCTGAATACAACAATTATGGATAAAAGATGTACGTAATGCCCTAATTATTGTTTCAGTCTCTTGGATGATGGATGGCTTTCCTCTAGACTGTCATTGATCATTTTTCATTATGTCTCCCTTGCTTCTTTTGAATGAATTTTATGAACATGACTTGCCACTATGAGCCTTCATGTAAAATTAAGAATATTCCACATTTTGTTCATTTGATCTTGGACATAATAACGATAAAATAAAGTCAAAATGTTTTAATTAATTTTAATTAATTTGAAAAAGAACTTGCTTTTTTTGATAAGTAGAAAGGAATAATATTTCTACATATACCTTTCAGTATATTTCTAAAGTGAAAAACATAATTTTGATAATCTTTTCAGGATTATTCTCATGGATGATGCCTTGGACTGCTTGATCTCTTTCACTGATTTCCTCTATGCATTCCAAGTGCAGTTCTATTATGCAGGTAAGGAAGAGAAACTCTCTCTCTCTATATATATATATATCTCTGTCTCTCTCTCTCTCTCTCTCTCTCTCACACACACACACACACACACACACACACACACACACACACACACACACTAACGAATATATAAGCACACCAAAGATTAAGTCACAGATGAAAGTCTAGATGTTTCATTTATGTGTTTTAATTTTATTTTCACCTATCTTTGCTCAAGCACTTACATCCAGGTGTAAGTCTTTCTGTGTTCTTTATCTTTATCCCTGAGACATATGGAACTAGCTTTAATTCACCTATCCTCAAAATAGCAAATTTCCCATCAAGACCAATATAGTATTACTGATTTCACCTGATTTTCTCTGGTTTATCTTCCTGCTCTGAGTATAAAACACACTAAGCTTAGGAGGAAAAAAAACAGGAATGAAGGTTAGATTCTCCATTTGTTGAAAATTTGGTGATGTTTGAAATGGGCTGGTATCAGATCCAATAAAATTCAACCAGTTTCACCTGGGTTTTTGCAGAGGCAGATCAGTATAAGATTAAGTGTTTCTATATAAAGCATGCGTTAAGAGCAAAGGCTGATATGTGATGTTTTTTCATGTCCAAGGCACATATAGTCACAAAGCACTTTTGTAGTGAAAGGAGATAGCTGGGATTCTTGTGGTGGTGTATTTTTGTTGGTAATATTTTTATTTCAGGTGATAATTGCCTCTTAGACCCAATATTTGTTTTTGCTCATGGCGTGTAATCATTGCAAAATTAAATCACGGCGGTAATATCAATAAGTGTTACATTCATAACCAGAAATGAGCCAGAGCTCAGTTTTCCACTCTGCTTTTTAAGAACAGTGGGAGATTGTTACACTTTTTTGAAAATGCTGAAACAAATATTTTAAGATTGATGGTGAAGAGGGCATGGAACAACAAAGGACCTATTTACTACAGAATAGTAAACAACCCACAACCTTGTAATGTTGTTTTTAACATGATGAACAGGATCAACAAGCTCCTCCTAGTTGTACATTGTATTTTGGAGAGACAAAGATTAATATTTACAAAAAGAAAAAAAGCAGAAGTTTTGTGTGTAGTCCGAAATGAAAGCAATGAATGTCATTATTCATATGATGAAATATTTCTGATCACATAAGTTCTTTTTTGTGAACTGGCTATTTTGTCAAATATTTATCCAAAGGCTGTTTGATTTTAATTAGCTTTGTAGAGTCCTACTTTCTGAAAAAAAAAATGATAGTTCTTAAGACTTTGGACCATCATCACTGAAAAAGATAATAACATTTCATGATTTTTATTATGCGATCACCATTTCACAATGCATTACATCTTTTTTCAATTAAGATGAATGTGTCTCAATTTCAAGTTGATAGATCAGTCTTTGGGCATGTAACAACTGAGATATGACATATGATTCAAATATGATTCAAAGCAAAAAAAAAAGTTCAATCAGGAGGTGGATTTTGATGTTTCTTCCTGTAAGACTAGGGTATAATTACTTCTATGCCAGCCTGGGAAAAAAATTCAGGACAAAAAAAAAAAAAAAGAGTTCAAATGAGGACTTTCTGTTTACAGGAAGAAACAGGGAGTAGGTTGTTATTTTAATTGATAATATTGTACATTCCAAGCATTTTGTGCCCAGAGGTTAGAGTATCTTTCTTAAAAATGTTGAGCAAACTGGTGGACCTAATTTCCTTTTGGTATTTAAAGCATAAGGGAAAAAAGTATGAAAAAAGTTTTAATGTAAAAGACTGGAAGTTATGCATTGTAGCAGTTTTCTTTAGAAAATGCTTTAACATACATTGCAAAATAAATTAAAACATACAAGTGCTACATGTGCAGAATATTGTGAAAATAAAATGATGATATTAATTATTATTATAATTGGTATAAGTTTCCTAAATGCAAGTGCCGAGAACAGCTATTGAAGAATTTCAGATGGAGGGATAGTGGCACACAATAGTGATAGTGACAAAAAATGTATCAATTCAGGGGTGGATTTAGGCCGTCTTCTGGGTCTTCCAGAAGACGATCAGATTTTCAAGTTTTCATTGATGGTTATCTAATGTTTCCTGTCAGAAGACGGTCAAAATGGAGGATGGATCAACAAAGATAATTTGGAAGACTGTCAAAAAATATTTCTGGATCCGCCCCTGCAATTGCCAATGATATAAAAGGTTTTCCTCATACCAAAAGATAAATGAAAAAAAAATGTCCTTTCAACTTTTATTATTTTATTTTATTTGTTTATATACTTGATAATTCATTTATTTAAAGAATTCCTTGAGAAATGCACAGAGGTGTACAAAGCCTTGCTGTCTGCGGGGAGCCCCAGGGAGACAGTGGTTGTCCCCACATCTGATGAGGAGGAAAGTAAAAGTAACCCACACCAGCTCAGTAACGGTCACCACACGTCCAGTGATGGAGTGGACTCTATGCAGTTTTATAGGGCTCTGGTCAGCCTTTCACATGAATTCACTCTCAGGTCAGTATGATAAAGCATGGACGTGTACAGTGATAACAAATCAGGTTTTGGCCGTTGGCTAGAATTAATTTTGGCCTGGGAAAGTATGAAAAAGTACCTATTTGCTCTTTTACTGATTTGCTATTGATTTGTCTGGTCGTTTGGTTTGGATGAACAGTTTTGACTGATTGGCTTAAGCATGGGCCCTGGCTGTTTGATCTTCAAACAGAATTTCACTTGAATTCACCATCAGGTCAATCATGTCTTACAGAGGAGCACTTAAAAGTTCCGAGATAACCAGACACTCAGGTCAGTTTTGATTGGGAGTCTACCTCAGGGCTATTTCTTTATGGAACATGGAGCAATTATTTGGACGATTTCACCTTCTTCTGATAACAAACTTAGTTCACAGTGGTACAGAGACTTGTACTTAAGTGCTACATGGACCCTCTTCTCTCCCTGCTTTCAAAATAGCTCGTTTGGACATCTTTACATCTTGCACTAATCCTCTTAAGAAATACAGCTGAGTACTTTCTTAGGATGCTTAGCTATGCCTTACCCAGGGATTTACTGCAAACAATGGTCTGCATAAAGCACGCACAAAATGATAAATTGTAGAAAGTTTTTACTGTTTAATTGCAGATTTGTTTAATGCAAAGAAAATTGAGATGAATAAATACATATTATCACTTAAGCTTCATATTTTTTTCTGTTTCCAGTTTTCCCCCTCTGCCCATTCTAAAGGAGCTGTTGTCAGTTGCTCCCCGTGTGTCTTTCTATGGATTCCTCATGGCCATTGCCAAGTGTGAGAAGATCAATGCATTCATAGGTATGTGTGTGTATGTATATATATATATATATATATATATATATATAACCATGTCTATAACAGTTTGTTCAGAAAAGGACCATAATAGACCAGAAATCTGAGTAAATTCAGATGACCAGGGGTCTGTTTCACCAAAATAGCTTTACCTCGAAAAGGGGTGTACATTTTTACACTTAAAAAGTTGTTCTATTTCACTTATTTATAAAGTGGTTTGAAATATAAGCCATAAGGTTCTTGGTTTAAAGATTGGTGCACTATTTCATTTTTTTTTAAAATTATTACTGAAATCTTCAGTCAAGGTAAACTGAAAATTTGGTCTGAAAGCTAAACCCTAATTTTGGATTGAATTATTTTGTAAAACAGACCACTACAACTATTTTTTTAAATCCCTTAATGGTTAGTCATCTGTTGATGATACAAATTGAATAGCTGCTTTTTGGTTCGATGTGGCCATATCTGAACAGGCCATCAAGTCTCTTAGAACAGTGATGATATAAGGCTTTGTTCACATGGAAAGTCTATTTTCTAAAAATCTATTTTCTATTCGCGGTATATTTTGTGATCACGGTCTGTGCCCTGAATATCCCGCGGCGATCATAAGATACCACGAATAGAAAATAGATTTTTAGAAAATAGACTTTCCATGTGAACGAAGCCTTAGTGTGTTGTCAAATGAAGAGTAACTGTGTATCATTTGTGCATGTGGATGTTTAACCAGTTCTTTGCTAACATAATTGTTTGTAATGAGTATTACCTGTTTAAATGTTGATTTTGCTGTTTGCACTATCTGTACATGTATGCTGATCAAGCTGACTATATTGATAATTTTGTGTGATTGGGTATATATTTCAATTTATGTCTTGTGCATATTGGTGTCACTCTGTATTATGTCACTACATGTAGGACACAGATTGCTCTGTAAAGATGAACAGGAAGTAAATACACTAGAACATAAAAAAACTGTCAGATATTCAACTTTTAGAAAGTAAATGTTGATATACATGTTTTGTAATAAGAAATCCCAATAGTAGTTTTATTTTAAAATCAGGGCTGTCAAGCCTGTAGAACATACCGAAAAGGAGTGACTTTCCATATAAAAACATCTCAAAAAGTCAAATAGAATAAGCATTGAAAATGCCACCTAATGTAATTAGATATCCCTAAATTCTGAAGATGTAGCAAATCAGTACGTTTTAAGTGTTGTGAGTACATAAGCGGTGCCATTCACTTCATTGAACGTAAACTGCATGGAGATGTGAGATTACAATCATTTCTATTGATAGATATGTGGAATGCTGTCTTCTCACTCTCAGGTGGCTAGCACCTGAAATACTGACAAATGTTGGCTAATCGAACATCACTTAATATATCAAATTTCAATGGCTTTTAATTGCCTACTTGAAATGGTTTTACTGTATTCCTTTCCTCTTTGAACGGACTAGCACTACCTCAGTGATAGAATCAATCTTGTGCCTTTGCCAAAACACCTGACACCCCCCCCCCCCCATTCTTTTCTTAAGTCAACAAATTATGGCACAACAGAAAAATTACAATTGCTGAAATTAAAAAATTATATATATTTAAAAAACTACTACATGTTGCCATTAACTACTAAGTGGTAACCTGGACATGGTGCCCTGCCTGCCCTAGATACACCAGTCTTAAAGCAATGGGAGTTACTGTAGATAAAAGTGCCATTAAGACAGGTGGTTATCTGCTCCACAAATCATTGGTCATGTTCTTGTCACTGGCTGGATCAGCTTGGACATTCTAGATATTTTTTGCAAGACTTAATAAAAACTTGCACCCTTAGTGATTTTTTTCCTGAATGTTACTTTTAATGTAGTTTATTGATTTCAGACACATGAAAGAAAATGTGCATGATATATATGTTCCATTAAAACTTCAAAACAAGTCTGACATTACACCTATGATCTGGAGGATGAATGACAGGAATTAAACACCTGCAAGCTAAATTGAGGATAAATGTTACATTAATCAGAATAGATGATCTAATCTAATGAAATAGTTTCCATTAGAAATTAAGTTGTGTGGTTTAAACCAAGATAGCTGTCTTTCAATTGTTAGAATGTTGATCTCGTGTCAGATAGTGGAGTTGATGCTGTCAGTTTTCATTCCTGTCTCCTGGTGACAAGCCAGATGGTCACTGAAGTCAAATTTACACAGAGTGGAATGGATCACATTTTAACCAACTTAGGATTATGTTATCAAACGAGGAACTAAAAGTTTTATAAGAAGATAAGAGGTAGGCAGAAATAATCTGCGACTCTTCACCTGGACCCATTTCAATAAAACTGACAAATTTGTGAACCAGCCTGGAAAGCTATGGGTTCAGTTACCTGTGTGTAAATGGGCCTGCAGGGATACACCAGGTAATGCCTTCTGTCAGGTTCAGACCAAAGTTGACTTGGGGATAGAGCATGCCTACTGCAATAAAGTGCTTATAAGATTTTTATCTTGACATGTAAATATAGATGTCTAATGTTTATTGAAAATTATTTGTTATTTGGTTATTAATTTAACTCATCCAAGGTATTTTTTCATCAGATGTGTCTTTGCTAGTAAACTTGAACAAAAATTTCTTTTTTTATGTTTTTGGCAATTATATATTATAATGAAAAGCCATTTAAGTGAAATATTTTGAATAGTTAATCAGGATGAATTTGATTACTAAGATCGAACTTTGAGATTAGTTTAGGATTTTCACACCAAATCTTATTTCCTCTGGAAAAAAATATTTCTCCTTCACCTGTCTCTGCACTTAGGTTGGATGTTTTGTGCATAAACTTTTTCCTTTCAAAAAACTTGAACTAATGTCTCAAAGGCATTCTGCATGTTTTTTAAGTAAAGAAATTGTGATTCCTGCTCAAATATTGCCATTTTGCACTGGAAGTGAAAGTCAACTTGTTCAGTTGTTTGTGTCTTGTCAACTAGCTTTAAGTCCTGATAAACTTGATGACTGCAAGCTAATATGATAACTTGTTTTGAGAAACAAATGGCAACAACTGCTTAGTCTCAATTGGGGGAGTCTCATTTTACACATAATTGAATTTTCCAAATGAAAATATCCTGTGTTTTAGGCAATCAGTGTTTAGTGAAATGAAAATATTTTTGATTGCTAAGTAAATGTGGAAGTTGAGGTAAAACAAGTGGATTTCTTAGTGCAGTACATGTTAGGTTCTTAAGATAGGGCAACTCAGGTCAGGTTATTCCCTTACAGTTTTATCATATTAATCTTTGGTATGAATATGATTTTAAAGGATGGTAAACCAGGTATTATTGTTTTGATATCTTCAAGCAGGATTACTCCCCTGTCTTTAGGGGTCATATCTCCAGTGAAGCATTATTGGTGGTTGGTTGTACAGATCACTTGATTGTGCTGGCTTCTCTACCACAATGCCCCTTTTGCAGCCCATCTTCTGCTTGACACATTTGGGTGCTGCCTTTATGACATCACAGTTTTCCTTATTTTATTTTCAAAATTCAAACAAACTTAGTGAGAACTTGGAGTATGCCAGTGACAGTTTGTGTTGTGGTGACTTGTGTTATGCATGGATTTTGCTTGAATGTGATTTGTTTTAAATTTTCATTTTTACATTTTCACCACCCACGCTCATTGTACTGAAATATAAGATGTTTTATTAAGTTGAAAATGTTAAACCCTGTAATTGCATGTTATAAATTCTTTTTTTATTAATTGTGTGGATATTTTGCATGATATATGTCTAACTTAATGCTTTGCATCTTTTTAAACACATTTGTTGCATGTCATTATTTATATTTTTAAGATTACCTTATTTAATTATTCAGAAGTTTCATTTTGATATTTCAGTTTAATTTGTAAACTTTTAAAGCATGATTAACTTCATATTACTCTATTAAAACTGATTTATGCTTCCTTTTTTGGGGGCACACTCATTAGTACCTGTTAGAATAGATTTCATATACCAAAACGTGTTAATTTGTACAAATGTTTAGTTGTGGCAAAACAACATATAATGTAAATGTACACAAATGAATAGATTTGGCCTAGCTGTCCCTTCCTTGATTAAACACATATATAGATGATACATTAAAAAATGAACTACGCATGACTTAGTGCTACTTTCATAACATTACATTTAGACAAACTTACATTTCGACAATGACTTTGATGATAGTTTTTTTTATAATGTTGAAATTAATCAGTGCTCTAACCAGTGCATGACAGCTTGTTTTGCTGCTGTTTGAAGGTGTTCTTCCTGATAAACAAAACTTATACATCGAGTTTGAGGAGCCTGTACAGTAAGTGACTGATGTCCTACTGCTTCTAGGAGTATCTTAGATCATTCTTGGAGTAATCTCAGACTGAGCAAACGCAGCACGTGTGACGTGTGCTAGAGCATGTGTGTCGCTTGTGACTTGTACTGTAATGCACAGCACAAATGTTTAGCTCTGTACACAGCTATCACAGCTAATGTGTGCCACAACAATATTCACGTTTTACTTATAGTGCTGTACATTTTGAATAGAATTAGGTGTGTCGTCATTTAGCAGTTTTGCTAAAAAAAGTGAAATATGTTTGATATTTGATTGCTATCTAGTCAGAGTTATTATTGTCATTGTTTTATATTTGATTTACTTTATTGCTTATTTTCATTTATTTTTCTTATTTGCAATTTAATATTTTTTTTTATTGAATAATTTCAGTATAAGAATGTACATATACCAAAATATGGTAAATGCAGACTCACTCTCCTCTTACACACACTCTCTCTCACACACACGCATTATAAGATTATAATCTCGTGAACAATAGGTGTAATAATAATAATAATAATAATAATAATAATAATAATAATAAAGATCGATACCACAATGTATTCAACCAAAACTACAATAGATTATTAAACAAGAAAAAAGTGCAATATATTATTTTGCTGAAGCTAATTAATATGCAATTTAATATTAACTAAATCTTTAATAGGACAAAATACTATTTTGACACTGATAATGTCAGTAATACTTCCACAGGTCAGGTTGCTGCTGGAATGTTTATCTTGAATGTGTGCGCCTTCATGATGCTGACATTTCAAATATATTCTGACACAAGTTTATTTGTTCTTTTATTATCATGTTGAAATGCCTATCTTGATTATTTTTTAGATTATTTTTGTTGTTGGCATATATGAATTGTAAAAAATGAACAAAAAATGAATATTAGTTGGTTTTACACATTGTTTATACTGATACCTGCACTTAGAAAATAGTTTACAAACCTGCAATGTTACTATGTTTGCTGTAGTTTACTGCTGTTTATTTTTCTATCACACTTGGTATGGGATTTTTACCCCCAATAGTCCTTTTTTCTTTTCTTTTTTTTTTATGTTCTTGTTGTATGCATTTTATACCCCTTTGGATGTGTGATTTGAAAAGGGAAGTATTTGAACAAGCTTTGTAAAATTTGTCTACAAATTTGAACTATAAATGTATTGGGGTACATTTTGCATTCATCATATTCGATGTAAGATAAAAGTAAATGAGCTTATATTTGTACACTTTTCAATTCAAGCTCATGACAGGAATGGGTTAACTTTAACTGTTTTATAGTTCTATGATATTTAATTTGTATTATTATTTATTTAATTTAGAATATTTCATTTATTTACTTCAGAGGTGGTCTAAGATAACCCATTCTTGTTTATGACTGAAGATTGAGAACCAGCATATCTTGCTAACTGCTTTTGACAAAAAATAAGAGAACTCTGCCCTTGCATATTAGTCACCAAATATATATATATATCAGTGATATTGGTAAACTAACCTACTCTAATTTTTCTAAATTAGAATTTTTATTTTGTTTGTTTTGCTTTACCTTCTTTACATCCATTACCCCTGACTTTTAAACAAGTTAGGATCTGAAAAATGATCGTGTTAGATTTTATCTCACTTATCATCATCTTGTTCATATTTTGACATATTTCTATGAATTTTCAGGGAAGCTCCCGTCGAAGTCCGAACTCCTCGCAGTTCCAGATCAAGATCTCACCATGTAAGCACTTCCAGGAGTTCCCCTTCTGGTGCAAGGGTTAGAAGCCCAAGAGGGAAATCCAAATTTAACTTATAGTGAATATTGAATATTGTCTTCTTATGTTTTTTCTATCTCAAATGTAGTGATACTAACAATCCTTGAATAACTACCTCAGAAATTTTATGCAACACTAAATGTTGAACATTGTCTCGTAAATATATTTTTCATTTTTACTAAATGTATATTTGGGCAGAATTTTTTGTTCTTGCAAATTATAGATATATCCTTTGGCAAAGATATGTGGTTAAGTATAAAACAGATTATGTGAAAGTGGATTTGCAATACATAAAAAGAAGTTTGGACGTTAGGATTATGACAACCCATATGCTCTTCTTGTGTTGATATTATTGACAAAAATTTATGTTAGGTTTGCAATGTGTGATATTAGTCTTACTGAGATAAAAAAAAAATAGGGACACAGTGTTATATATTATCTTCCTTGTGCTATCTCTAGTCAAGCTATCCCAGCACCTCCAGCTCAGGTGACCAGTCCTGTGAGTGAGACATGGACTAGAATGGACGACCAGTCCACACCATGGTCTTTTTGTCTTTTTACTTCATGTAGTTACTGGTAGTTAGTGTGAATATTAGCTTATGTCATCAGGTAGCTTTTTTTTGGGTCTATTGTTTTTTAGTTTTTTTGGGTATATTTTTCAGTTTTGTTTTTGGTTTTTAATTTTTACGTACAGACAGTTTTGGTTGTACATACGGCCACCACTGGAGGCTATTCATGTTGCCAAAGCAATCACTGCAGCAGTAACCATGCACATTATTTTGCAAAGAATATAAGTTGTAAACAGTCATCATATTCCTCAAATTTTGCATTAAATTTGTGGACCAGAAAATGTCTGTAAATTGAGCAGTTTTGGCTGCCTTTTTATGTATGTACAACCCTGTGTTACAGTAGTGGTCATCTTTGGTTCAAATTCTCAAACACAGGGAAAATATTATCAAATTTAAAAATCAGGGAAAATCTGCTAAAAACTTGTTTGCCAGTTTCTTTTTCTAAAAGAAAGCATTATTTTTTATTTTGTTATTAGAAAATCTTTCACTGCTAGTTTTGTAGCTATTGTAGGATTGATTCATTAGTTAAGTAGATGATCCTAGGCAAGATTTTGAAACAATCTGCTTTCATATTGAAATTTAGATGTGTTTTGATATTAATGACAATAGGCTCATATCTTTATTCCATGAGGGGGTAATTTTTTATTCACAATTACAATTTGGCTCAAATGCTGAATCTCAAAATATCAAAATCATAGATGTATCAGTGATAACTTAAAGTGTAAGTATGCCATGCCATCAGAATACCTCAAAAGTCAAATTTTATTTTGAGTCAGAATTGATTGCAGATTTGCTCTTTCTTTTCAGTCCACCCATTAGACCTAGTACTGCCAGTAGAGTTGCTAATAGACCCCCTTCAGGGACAGCAAGACCTGTGTCCTCCACTAGTGATGCTGGCAAACCTCAGCCAACAGATAACAAAGTGCCAAAGTCTGCCCACTCAAAACGCTCCAAAGCTAAACCAACCCCAAAGCCAGTGCAACTAGAGCCGAGTGATGCTAGTGGAGCTTCCTCTAGTGGGGAGACTGATTCTGGGTCAGGGTCTTCTACAAACTAGTAGCGGTCTCAGTTGGTTAGCCAGAGTTTCAGACCTGATTCAAACCAGCTTCTTCATTTTTAGACTTGTAACACTAGCCTGCTTCTCTGAGCAGCTTGAGTGGATTGGGATTTGAAAATGAACAAGCAGGCATGCGTCATATTTGAAGCTCAGGGTAGATATGGCCAATTTGCAGTTGCTTTTGTACATATTACCTGCTTAATTCCTCTGAACAAATGGTTGCAAAACCAAGGATTTACTTTATGAGTGGAGAAAGATCTTTTAGAATTTTAGTCACCAACACAAGGTTTTTTTTTTTTTTTTGCAAGACTTTCTTTAGGTCATACCATTGGGAGATAAATGTGATATTTATGACTAAGGTCACAAGAGGGTTGCTAAATGATTTTTTCTCTAACAGCATTATAAGAATACTTGGGCTGCATTGAGTGTGACCTCATTTTAATTTATTCAGAATATGAAGAGATTCATGTACAGTCTTATTATTTTTTGCATGCATTTAATGTAGATTTGTAACCAGTACCATTTACCATGTTTTTAAGTGAGGAAAAATGAAGAGACTGATGTTAACAGAAACATTTTATTCATTATCATGAACTCAAGCAAATAACTTTGCACTATATGGAAGCTTTTTGCGACCATAATTTCAATTATTTAAATAAAACAAGCTGTGATGCTTCAAGCCTATATGCACACTAATCATTCTGATAAGTTTCATTGCCACATGCAAATAATTAAAATATTAATTATAGTAATCCTAATCCTTCTACAAGCGTAAACTGAAATGGACTGAAAACTCAACGAATGGAACAAATTACATTTTACCATCTAACATACACAAATTTGAATTCTATCTACATTTTAAAACGTTGAAACACTTACTCTTTTCTACTAATACAAAAACTTCCAGCACCATGAGATTATCAAAACATTTTTTAAAAAAAGTTGTGGGAATGTTGGGATATTCTGAACGGTAGCCACACTTCACAAACTCAATAGTACTCAAAAAGTTCCTTTTAAACATGAATGTTGAAAGCTCAGTTGGCAAACCTTTCCACCCTGAAAAATAAACTTGGGTCACATAACAAAAACATGAATATATAGGTTATAACTGCTTTTGTAAGGAAATAAGAGTAACAAATGGTGAAACAAAGCCCTGAACTGTTCAAATTGTCTGTTTATAATGCTGACATACTGTTTATTGATTTCAATAGCAATTTAACTCACTTTCCTGGACTTCTGTCCCAACACCTATTGCTTCCCAGTGTATCCTATAATAAACATACTTTTGTTCCTTGTCCTTTCTGGATTTTCTGCCTATGATTGTTTCATGATCATCATATCAAAATTGTTAACTCTTTATAATCCTTTACTCTCTCTAATATCTTTTATAACAAAAATCCACTAAATACAGAGATGAACATACTATCCGAAAATGAAAAATACCTTGGGTGGAAAAAAAAATAGTATGAACATACCTTTCCAAAATAAAAACTACTTTGAGTGAAAAACCAATAATGCCCCAAGTTGAATACTGCATAAAAATGCATTGAAATTGTTTCTTTGCAATGTTACTTTCCGTAACCTTAATTTTTTCAATGTACCATCATTTTAATTGGCACAGATTTTCACGTACATGATTTGCAATGACGTAACATAAAAAGCCAATTACTGCTTACATCTTACTGTCTGAAACCTTAATACACAATCTGAATAGATTCCAGGTAAAGAGTCTTGTCTAACATGTTATACACTTTGTATACCGGACTCCTACAAAAAAAAGCCATTTGTCTGGACTTGCTTAGATCAATATACTCTCCTGTGCCTAGTGAGTATCACATCTCTTCAGACCAAGCCTCGCTATCACTGGTTTGCGTGGACGAGTTCTGCCTGGGTCTAGCCGTCTGCGTCGCTGTGCTGATAGTCCGCGGCACCTGATACCCAAGCATGTGCATTATGTTACGATGGATGTTACTGTTCACTTCCCCCTCCTCCCCTGGTGCAGACCTGAGCTTCCCTGGGGTACAGATACACAGATCACCCCGGTTGGTCCCATACACCAGTCCTGCCCCAACAGTGGGCAGCCAGCCTGCTGAGTTGACGCTGACATGTGTGGGGATCTCTCCAGCACAGGGGTGGGTTATGTCCATTACATGCTGAAATTATGAACAATACTACCAATGTTATCACAGGAAACTCAATGACGATGTAATGTTGCCTATGTAAAATACATTGAGAGGTTCATGTAATATTATTATAACTGGGACACCTAAATTATTTAACCAAACTTTCAAATAATTTGATTAAATAATAAGTTTCTAAAATGCAACTTGGCCATGCAATCACCACTATGACAATGTAGTGATTATTGATTCACATGGTGACATCTTTTAACAGTATCTAAAAGGAAAAAGTTTTAGAGGCATTTATGAGAGCCTGAACTGACTTTTAGAATCACTTTTTAATCAGTGAAAAAGAGGAAAAATTTTAAATATTTTTATAATGACTACTCAAACAATGAAGAACAAATGGATAAAAAAGAACCTGAACTTGACTATAAAGAAAGAAAACAAGACATATAGTTACCTTCATAGAGGATTCACCACCCAAAGGCTGGACCAGCTTAAACACCTGTGCTACAACCTGAAATAACAAGCCATGGCCAAATGTGAATGACATAACAGGATGATATTCTTTCCACCCGCTCATTCATATGCTAGTATCTCAGTCACATGACACATAAGGTATGTTATGATTGCTAGATGTAAATGTGATTGTTGGTTCCTTATTTCTAAGTACTGGGCGCGAGTTTGACGTTGAATTGAAATAGATCTTGTATTTGGAGTGTTTGATGTTGATGAGTGGGTGTTGTGAAAGAGGTGTTTTTTTTATGTATTTTTTCCGACTAAAACCACTTTGTATGCCCGTTTAAATGTCCAATAGTATGAAGTAGATGGAACAAGTTTCTTTCCTTTAAATATTTTTTGTCTGATTCTCTCAGACTCAAGCTTAATGGATGAGTGCCTGGTGGAATAGTGTGGGTTCACAAAAGCATGTTTAACAAGTAGATCTCAGTTTTAAGCATTTACCTGTTTTTCTGTGAAGACCCATGCTAAACGTTTTGCTGCCAACCCAACCAGTATGTAGTTGTTAAGTGGAGAGACACTGACAGAGATTGCATTGGGACCTGAAATAAAATTTAAAAATTAACTGATGATACAGTTAACACTTCAATGTGCAGTGAAGAAAATGATAATGTAAAATTCATTGGATTTCATAACACCACTTTTTTATAACTGTTACAATACAAATGCACTGGATTATGAAATTGTTTGCCCTATGTTAGTAAATGAAAAGTTTATTTAAAGGGGGCCTTACCAAAACTTTTGGTAAACACACACTGTCCAAGATTGTCCTGCTGCAGGGAGAACACCCCCAATATGGTATCATCTGGGAATCCTCTGTGGCTACCTACAAATGTGGCCAGGTAGCGGCCATCTTGGGACAAGCCACAGCTGGCATCATTGTGCAGCTTGCAATTGGGAACTACTATGTTGGCATTGGCTGGAAAAGGTCACAGAGTTAAAAGCTATGTCACCTCTCTCAAGTTGAGCAAAAATCAATCCCTACTCATATTTGTTTAATCTGGATCTCACCCAACGACCCCTTTCTGACACCAGAATCTAAGAATCTTTTGGCCTTACACAGAATCACTGACTAGTAACCAAACTAATTTACCAATTCTATTGGTTCGGCTTCAATTTTACTGACAGCCAGAAGTTAATATGACACACCCGAGTGTGACCTGAACTTACCATCCATAATATCTGGTACTGGATTGTCTCTGAGATCCCACTGCTGTATCCTGTGAGTAATGTTCACAATGTTGTTGGCCACTGCAGCCTCACCACTGCCCATAAACACACCTGCAATGAGAGAAAAACAAAATGTTATCATGAAAGATAAAACAAGGCAGGCTAAGTTGCATGACTATATAAAGTATTGGGGAAAACAGTTCCCGTTTCATTTGCATGCTACTGATATCAGATGTTTGCTTTCTCAAATGCAGATATTTGACCCACATGAATGGGAGGGAAATAAAGACTGGAGTTCAATTTTCAGAGAACACAGTTAGTCGAGTAGACTCCATTAACTTAGATATTTTGGATAAAAAAATTTGTCCCAAACAATTAAAAGAATTCAAGTTAAGCAATTTTAATATTAATTTCATCCAATACCAAAGAATAAATCTGAAATGATAACTGCAGTAATAAGGTGATGAGATATGTACAGTATACTATATCTAAAACTGGCAGTGGCAATGCAACTGATATTTTTCTCTCACTTGCTATAGTCCTATTAATAGCAGTCTGGAAGGCATCATTTGGCTGGTTGATAGCCTCATCCAGAATGTTAACAGAATAGTGTGGATGCAGGTAACGTCGCTGTAGTGTCCTCCAGGCTTGCTGCTGTCTTCTTTCATTCTCAGTTCTCAACCTAGAACATAATACACTATTTATAAACAGCAACATGTTAACAAGGTGACAAATCACAAGTGGTTTTCATCAACTGGATATAAATCAAAGACCTTTATTTGTATGTCTAACATGGCTCTCTTCAACCCAAAATAAATTTTTAAAAAATCAATTCAATATAAAAAACTTTCATTTGTACCTGTCTAGTTCCCTGCGCCTGGCTTCCCACCTATTCCAGCGACCACGCTCTCTTGCATTCTCTACCAAGCTGCGATGACTTTCTAATCCTAGATAAAGAACACAGGGTTAAATTTAGATAAAATCTTAAGCAAAGCACAACTTGACTTTAATCATACCTTTTAAAAAATATCTACGGCCACATAAGACAATGAGGAGACCTTTTTTTCGTACACTTCTGCATATGAATGGAAAAAATCATGACATAATCCATATTAATTTGCTTTTTTCTTTCTCTAAATAAATCGACTTTATTTTCCCACAGAAAGCCACACTTACCAGAGTTACTGTGGTATGTTCTGTGAAGCGGACACAGCCTCCGCCTCTCTGTCATCCTCTGTTCCTGTCTGCTACCACTACCACCACCACCACCGCGGATATCATCCAGATAGTTCCGCAGTCTGTCTTGTCTTTGACGGTGCGTTTCTCTCATGGGGCGCCATGCTGATGGACTCTCCGAGCCACTACTGCTGTCTTGGGATGTGCTGCTTGTTTGAAGACTGCTGGAATCATGGCTACTGCTGCCTGCACTGGTGCTGGGCTGGTCTTCACTAGTACAGGGCAGATCTACACCAGCCCTGCTCAGAAAAGGGTCTTGCTCTCTAGCCCTACTATTCTGATTTCTACTACTTAGAGTGCAGTATCTGTTGGATCTAATATTATAATGCCTATTAGCATTGCTCTGCCAGTATCTACCACTGGTGCCCCCTACAGGAGGGTGTCCGCTTGTAACTGGTGGGTTCCCACCTGAGGAGCCGAGGCCAGTACCTGTATATGTTTGGCCTCTATTGCAGCTGTTTGAGAGATCAATAGTTGAATTTGCACTTGGATTGTCATTGCCACTACCACCTCTGATCAAATCACTGATAGATGCATTGCTGTTATTGCTGGTTGTGGTACTGTTGTTGTTGCTGCTAGTTGTGACACTACTATTGTTTTGACTATCAAGGTTGTAACATCCCTGGTTTCCTGAGTCCCTGGCAGGGGGACTGTTCTGGAAAGACAAGGACCTGCACCTAGCTGTACCAGAACTACTTGGACCTAGGTGTGAATACCTGCTGTATCGTGATCTGAATAGACTGTAAGCAGCACTCTGTGATGTGGACGCACTGCATGGATCTTGAGTGGAACTGGTGCTGTCAGGATGTTCCCTACTGGGGCTTCCCCCTTGTGAAGTGTCTGCTATAGTCTGTGCTGGTGGGCTTGTTAAAGTATGACTTGACTGACTATTTGAACCCGTATCAATAAGTGGCATTCTGTCTGTTAAATGTAAATCAGAACTGTCATTTCTCTTCTGATTATGAGCTCCACTTTCTGTTTGACTAGATGGCTGGTGACCTTCCTGGCTTGCAGTAACAACAATAGCTGGACAGCCAATGTCTGCTTCTGAGTTACTTTCACCCTCGTTTCTATGCTGAGATAAGTTTGAGTTTGAACTTAACAGAGGGTTACCAACTCTTCTTGCTGGTTGCTCTGGATCGCCAAAAGACAAATTCCTGATGGCACTTCTACTTGCCTGCAGGTTTTGTTGCCTGTCTGTTGATGAATCAGCAGGATGGCTTCCGGCCTCATCATCACTATCAACAGCATTAGGGGCTCCATCCACTCTGCCCAAAATGATATACCGTCTCTGCCTATTTACCCCAGCCCTGTGTTCTCCAATTTCCCTTCTTAATGCATCAACTACATTTAAGCGAGATCTTAGTATGGGGAGTGTATCACTACTTCCCTGGGCATGTCCTGCAGTGGATGGACCCCAGTCTGCTTCAGTTAATGGACTCCTCGGCCTGTTAAAGTGAAGGCCAAAACTGTCACCATCTCCACTAATGTGGCCATCATTAGAGACCCTCCTTAATCCCTCTCCTGTGTTGTCATTGTTCAGAAATGATCTTCTTTGAATATGTGTGCTGAACGCAGATCTCCTTCTCCACACGTTGTTTCCACTGCTGCTGGAGTTCTGTGTTGAAGCCCTAAGGCTACCTGGCCCGAAATCAAATAGCTGTCTCCGTCTCCATGGAGACTGAGCACCCTGAGTCGCTGCACTCGTCTCACCAGTTAGCTGGCTTGTTGTAGACAGCCTGCTTGTAGTAGAGGTTTGGTCTAGCAACACATTATCATCTACTTCAGTATTCTCTCTCATTTCTGCTGGTGGAAGATGGGGTCTTGGACTATCTCTGTAAGGCTGAGTTGGCCAGTTCAGGCTTTCAGAGCTTTGTGGCTGACTCCTGTTGTTGTTGTTGTTATTCTCTGTTCTGTGCTGCCACCCATTGTCCATACTGACAAGAGATGCATACTGCCTGGCCTCCTCTAAGGCTTGAATATGAGCTGGAGAGGTGGGGCGGGGGAGAGGAATCGGCTGATGCATCACTGGAAACAGACAATTATCATTTTGCAACATAATATTTAAAAATGTGGTTCTGAATGCATTTTGATTAGTGTAGAAACATTTCTTTACAGCTAATACCATGCTTTTAATATCTTATGATTTCAATGATAATGCTACCTCTTAAAAGTTTTTCAAATAATAAACAAACTAATATTACCCTACATTCAAACATGTTAGGTCGAGACAAGAAATTTAAATACTTAATACTTATTACATATTAACACCCTTATTGAAATGAACCAATGAAGCACCTGTATTAGTGACATCTGCATCTTCTCCAGCTAAATGTCTTGCTCTCAGTCTTTCATATCTGTATCTTTCCAAAAACTCAAAGAACTGATGCCGTAAAGCCAGCCTTCTCGAGTCTTCTTCCCTTGTTTCTTCTATATTTTCACTGGGTGGCTCCCTAAAGAAATTTAAAAATAAAAATCATAAACAGCCTTGTTCATCTTTACTCCAACAAAAGTTAATTTAACATCAGATCTACAAAGACCATGTTCATAACTGTACTTAAACAGCAAATACTCCAAATGAGGTTATCAGACAGCAGATTACAATGAACCCTCCATTACTATTTGACACATAAGATCCTGAGGCTGTATTAAGTTATTCTATTTTATATAAAAGAGAACTGCTACGGATTTATATCTGCTCAAAATAGGCAATATTTTCCAGTCTTAAAATCAAAATCAACTTTCAATTTAAGTTTCTTTTTTTTTTTTTTTTTTTGAAGTTGATGTTAAAGGTGGCCTGTTGGACCTGGACCACTTAAATCTGATCATGGGTCAGTGAATCACAGGGGTTACTGCACCAAGTAACCCTTGTTTTATTTAATGGAAAAAAGTTATTGTCAACCCCTGTGTTTGTGAAGCTAGTCTAACCAGATAATGCTGAAAGAATAGGCTACTTACCCTATGTGTGAATACTCATTGTTGTCATCTCTGTGAACTGTAGAACCATTGCAAATACCAGTGTATAGAAAGCGACCCAAATGATCGAAGCGCACCCACCTGAAATTTCCATAATAACTCTGTCATTGATAATAAAATCAATCTACTTACACTAATCTGTGTAAATTGAATGGAAATTCAGTTCTACTGCTTAAAAAGGTAAATGAAGACAAACTTCAAGGCCGTCTTTCACTTTAAAAGTGTGTCAAATCTCCTGGCATAAAATTACCCATAAGATCACATCAAAAATCATCTAAATTTATAAGGCATGTGTCAATATTCTCATAATGTTTTGTCTTTCTGTCAGTGGTCATACTCAGAACCCAACAAACAAAATGAAAACTGAAATCACAGACATAAAGAGGACCCCTACAGTGCATCAGAAGTTAAAACCTCTTTATCTGTTAATGTTGGAGTACTCCAAAATTTAGATGAAGTCAGTTTCCAGAGAAGAGGGTCAACTTCACTATATGTCATTTCAGCCTGCAAAAAACCACGAAAAACTTATCAAATCTCTGTTTGTCCAGCCCATCTCTATTGTAATTGAAGTTAGTCAAATAGCTAAATATTCCTTATCAGATGGCCCAGTAAGTTATCACATTTTACATAACTTATCACCAGCAGGGGCGGATCCAGAAGTATTTTCTGACAGTCTTCCATATTATATTTGTTGATCCACCCTCCATTTTTTGACCGTCTTCCAACAGAAAAAATTAGATACCCGTCAATGTTAACTTGAAAATCTGACCGTCTTCCGGAAGACCCAGAAGACGGCCTAAATCCGCCCCTGACCAGTGGAAACAGGTCTTGATTTAAGCATTCATGTGAAAGTAGCCGTACTGCCCTTACCTGACTCTCTCGTACTCATGTGCTGTACTAATTCTCACATTGGGCTGCTCCTCATTCCAGTTCCACATCAACAACTCGTTCCCTGTGGCAATCACCAGGATCTGCTCAGTAGGGTGGAATGCTACAGAGGAGATCACTGTGCCTTTCTCTGACCTCCATACCTCACTGCCACCACCCTGGAATGTGAAGGATTACAGCCTTTTAATAATTGAGAAAAAGATGGGAGTGGTTAAAATGTGAACCCGTATATGGCTTCAGTGTCATTCCTCATAATTAAACATAGAAAATATGTGTTTACCAATCAAAGTTCTCCTCACATTTCTGAAGACATATCAACATTGCAAAATAACACCGAATGTACTTCACTTAGCAAAAATAAACATCTCATACAATTCTACAAATAGGCATTTTAATCTAAATTTTGGTAGAATAATTTCATAGTTTAACAAAGGGATGCTATGTCTATTCTGGTTTTGTTCAATACAGGTTCAGTTTTCATACAATTCCACAGAAATACCTTTTGCAGAGTTTGAACCCTGTCTCCTTTTTCACACTATTTTAAACAATACCCACCCAGATAACACCTGGTTTTTCCCATACATTCACTCTACTCAGTAGACTTACATGAAGATCCCATATCCGGACCTCTCCAGCCAGGCATCCGGAGCCCAAGATCTTGTTGCTGGTTGGATGGAAAGCCACACACCACGGTGTCCTGGGATGTCCAGTCAGGGTGCGCTCACACTTCCCTGTTGATATGTTGGTGATCCTGACACTGTGGTCACCATGTGTGGATGCTATCCTGGACCTGTCAGGGATACAATTTTTTTTTTTTCGGCTTGGACTTGAAGTGGTCATAACAACTGAGCAATCAATATTAGGATAATTTTATTTACTGAGATTACTGTTTAATTTCTGCATGAAAAAATATCCACACAATTCCAATTCAATTTAATTCTATCTAGCACTATAAATGTGAAATTTGAGTATTTTTCAATACTTTTGTCCCTAGTTCCATCTCAAGCATTTTGATATATTTTTTTTCAATGAAGGTACTATACTACAACCTTCAACTTTGTTAACTGATGCTAATAAAAGAGATCAAAGAAAGTAAAGCAAATGTTGACTAATGCTAATTAAAGAGATCCAAAGAAGTAAAACAAAGACCATGATGGTGCTTTTTCCATACTTTTTGTCTTTTAAAACAGTTCAGTTATGTTATAAATCTATTTGCATTATAAATAACCATAATACATTGCAATTCAATATCACTTACCCATCAGGACTGAATACCATCAGAAATGTGGCTCTCACATTTTCATTGAGTTGGCAAGACTGAAAGAAAAAAAATTCATTTTATCCCACCTATAAAAAACAAGAGAAAAAAAGCACAGTGGTCAGATGAGCAGATAAAAAAATGACAAAACTAATACAAGCAGTGACACTGAAACAATCTAAACAACCAACTGAATGTTGAAAATGCACAAAGTATGTTTTTAAGCCTTGATTCAATATTACAGCATAATATCTGTCCACAAAAAAATAAAAAAAAAAAAATGCCAAGAGAAAGAGAGATACACTTTTATCATCTAAAAATACTGCAGGAAAAGGTTTGGGAAAACAGTTTACTAAATACAATACCCTAGTAGAAAATTATACATTGGCAAGATGGATAAAATGACTGTATAATAATGAGACCCCAGATAATAAGTCTATCAAACTAATAGTCCCAGGGCCCCTTCTGGCAAATTTTATTATTATCTGACTTAACAGTGACATTCTGGGTGAGTTATTTTGATTGTGTTATTCACTGAGATTTCAGTGTTTTTTGTGTTATTCAATTCCACAGCTTCACCAGGTGCAGGAAAGACAGCACACTTAACAATAAAATAATTGAAATTTAAAACTCTAACAAAACCAGTTTTCCCAGAGCCAATAAAAAACTACGGTCGGTGACATTAAATGCACTCTGTGACACCATCACAAACTGGTCATGCATAATGTTTACAGTACCACGTATAATAACGGGATAGGTTTTTAAAAAGTCACACGACTATTATTTCCACATCAAAACAATACTCCAATCCCAATGGTTGAAAATTGACCTTTTTCCAGCTGCCCTGTGAACCAGAAATCTTACCTGCGGGTGCGTGTCACGCACACACTAAATATAAAGGTTTCATTATACATCAGTACACATATCAGTAGAAATCTGATATTCATAATCCCAGACAACAGAGAATTAAGTGGTAGTCGGAGCTTCCATCTCTACAAAGGGCTAAACTACATGAAGAGATAAGCTAAAAATATAAACAGAATTCCACAATGAAAATGATAACCTAAATAGCCAGTATAAGTATGGGTTAGTTTTGATAGTAACACATTTCTGATGGACTCCAAAACAGTGCAGGGAGACTTAAAAACACTACAATAGCCACAGTATCTCCACTTCCTTTTGCATTTTGATCTATAATTATTTCATTGTTATTCTAACATTTATCCAAAGAATAATTTTAAAAGTTAGATTTTCTATTTTCTTGTGCTGGACATAAACTTGAAATAAACTTGGTGACTGAAGAGTCAAATTGTTGCTCAGAAATAATAAAAAAAAGATATATACTCTAAAATATGCACTACACTTTGGACATTTTTTATTCTTGTTTTAGATACTTTATAAGTGGACAGTGTATTTTTTTTTTCTTTTTGCTTTCTATTTCTATGCAATACCATCCTCATGTCAAAGAAGCCTGATACATTATTTATTAATAATGAATCACCACCAGTGCTTTTTAAAAGACAACATAACATAAGCAACAAATTACCAATCAATACAAAAAAAAAACTGTCTCATTCCTCTAAGTGTTATTTCCAGGTAATATGCCTCAGCTTTTACCTCAGATTACCTTGACCACAACCCACCCTCTAGGGCCACCCTGAGTCAAAGTTCATTTTCCTACAGTGCAAGCAAGAATGTCACATTATCATCAATGAGCTCTCTGTTTTCAGAAATCTCAACTATGCTGTGAAACTAAATCTGTCATACATCATTCATAAAAAACCTTATCAAATTGTTTCCTACGCCAGTTAATACAAAAGTACGCTTCAACCAGCTGTAATCGGGATGGGTTAACTAAGGACTCAACAATGATTTATGACTTTCCCATCACTTTTCCTTCTCATATAAACCTTTTGGGCTCCTAATTATTTTTCTCGGTACACCAGTATATGTTTAAATGTGACAATGAAAGAAATATATCCCAAACAACTGGTGCCTACATGTATGCCTGAAGACAAAGTATGTTCAAGAGCAAAAACATGACACAGACACCTTGTTTTTGAAAAAAACATAGCCAGAATGCTCGTATAATTACGCTGTCATACACAGCAGTAGGGACTATCAATGTAACCTAAAGGAGAAATATAACTAGTTTCAATGCAGGATACCGATGGTCAAGGGATTTTCACCAATCAACTATATACTTTTGCTTGAAAAAACACTCAACTCTTGTTCAGTCATACAACTATACTTTATAGACAAATTACTGGTTTTTCATATAGAGGTGATAAGAGCTAATCTCTTGAAACTGTCCTCTCAGTGTTTGTTCATAGTATAGAATGACCCGTTACTTTTGTTTACAACTGATGCTTTTCCATTTATCTAACCTCACTTGGCACTGATTGTGTATTCTGTTGAATGTGTGGATACAGCCCGTACCAAACAAAAACTGAAAGCCCCCTTTGCCATTTACAGTTTAAATTAAGCATCTACAGATAACAACAGCAATGATCAGAATATCTAGAAATAAAAAGATGGGTATTTTCACAATGGAAATCAATTTACAACTGGGGTCCCAATAGCACCTTAATTCTTCATTTTTTTTTCGAGATAATTCTACCTATTTATTAATTTTTTGTATGACAAAAATGATAATAACTAACAAGCACCTTCAGTGCTAATACTGGTGGTACATAAGTGGGACTAGAACAACTATGATGCAGTAGTTCTAGCACATAAGTCTAGAAAAACATGAAATGGGTACTGTTAAAGTCATATCACTGTCTTCCTACTTGAAAAGGCAATTCATGTTTAAAAAAATAATGCAAAGTACACATATTTGAAAAACACCGTTCAAGTTATAATTAACACAGCTTCACCTTTATCAGTTACCAAGCTGTCTTTGTTCCCAAGAGCAAATTTCTATTCCCATCATTAATATTAAGATGACAGTTATATGCACATAAAATCTTTTAACGTTCCTTTTCTTTTCTCTCCAGCAATATGGCATATCAAATTTTAAAGCACAAAAAAAGATGTTACTATAAAACAATTCCAGCCAAGTCTTATTCCAAAGACATAAAAAAATACATAACTACCAATAATATTAATAAAATAATAATTGTCATTTATTATCAAAACTTCAACCCAGGTTATCAATTATTCTTACCTTGTTCAATGTGGCTTTGGCTGCACAGTCCTCAGCATACTGCTCGGCTATATGAGGAGCCTTCCTATTGCTCTGGCCAATTTCCCGGAGGAGAACATAGTCCAATAATGATGCTCTAGGCATCTTTCTGTCTGATCTATCCTTCTAGATGTCTGTCTTTCAAGACACCTGAAATATATATACATTTGTTATATAAACTAAAATATAGAGAATGCTAGTGACAATGGCTTACTAATGTAATATCATCACTTAGCACCATACCACAAAATATGATATTAGTCATTTAGACAATCAATCACTCCCCCATCTACCAAGTAATGTGAAATGATACCCCAGAATAAGCCAAGACCTGTCTTACTCAGAATTCAGTTGGTAACTGTATGCAAACAGACCTATCTCTTGCCAAATTTATTTTTGCTTTTCTTTTGAGAAAGATTTTGATGGATAACTAAAAACCAAATATCATAGCAACTAACAGACTGAACTGAACCATAAATTGACAATACAAAAATTGAAACCAAACTAAATGCTTTAATAGATGATGTTAAAGAGTGCATTTTCATCTTCATCTACATTCACTAGCTTTTTGGTATATATACATGAATGGAATTAATTCTCTGGATATCGAAATCTTTCATGTGAAAAAATTCAATAGCAATCGGATCACAGAGTGTGAAACAGAATGAGATCTATTTGGCTTAAATGCCAAGAGTGAGATTTACAGGTCCAACAGTCTGGCCATGTCAATCATAAAAGCTTTAATCCCATAACAAAGAATTTCTTAAATGTTTGTTCAATAAATTTATGTTCAAATGACAATAGGGAATCAAAGACAAGTATGTTGCAATTTTTCAATAATCAGAAACTCTAGATAAGAAGGAAGCCTACTACAGTAAGCTTCTTACTGAAACTTTCCAATACATGTGTAAAGGGTTTTGACATTTAAAGCTTTCAAGTCTTAGAATGTTTAGAAAAAGTTTTCAGATTCATCATCAGAGCTATCAACAATGCAAAAAGAAGGAACTAAATCAAATCAAGTTTTATAAATTACAGACCTTTATAAGTAAAACATGGGAGGGAGGGCACTTTATTAATGTTATTTCTGTCACTGGTAAGCAATCACTTACAAATGGCAATTGCATACACACAATACCTTTGATTTTAGGAAACCCCATTCAAATAAATTCATCTTTCACCGATACATCACAATTTAAAGATAAACAATATCTGCCATACCTATGACAATAACAGACTTCTTGAGAAGTTCATCGCAGACTAGCATTTAGCAATGCCCTGACCTTTTGCCTCTGATTTTAATTTCTAGGATTACCAAACTGAGCTTATTATCTGTTCAACTAGGCATACATTTTTTCATCTGATACTAAAACTGACCCTGAAAGTCTCCTCTGTTTGAACATATATCCAAGGTTGCAGCTGGCAATGCAGTAAGTGGCCTAGTCTTATGTACTGTATTCCACTAAAACCTGCACTAAAAACTGCTCATTAGCTAAAGATACATTTTCATTAAAGTGAACCATCACCATTTCCCCTACCCCTGGGAAGCATTGCTTTTTATTATGGGGCAAGGCTACTTACAGAAGGTTTAAATGTGATATGCCCCAGAGCTCTTTAATAAGATATTTTTTATTGAAAAAGTGTTCCTGTATGACCCTTGCACAATATCCCTGCTATAATACCCTTTATTCAAAGGCGAGGCCTGACATTAACACCAGCTAATAAAATGGCAAGGGAAAGAGAGAATAAACTATAGATTACCGGCATAAAAACCTTCAAATTGGCAAGTTGACACCATGCACTTTGGGAGGAAAATCTTGGTAAAATGTATAATAATTAAACAAGAATATGATATAAAGTGCAGGTTGTTTAAAAGGTTCACTCAGGTTAAAAGCGCCATCAATGTCAAAATATTGACCTTGAAGGATTGTGAATTGATTGGTGACCCCTGCAGTCAATTCAGGACATGTCTTTTATGAAAATTCTCTTGTGTTCTTTAATTATTTTTAACAATGAAATTCATTGAGGATAATGGTGGTTTTAGAGTGATTATACCCCAGGGTTTCATTTATTTGAAACAACCCTTATAAATGCTTTTATGTACACAAAATACATTTAAAAATGACTTAGTTATTTGTAATATGTGAGGGTTTTCTTTAGATGTATGCAATAAATTTGTTAATATATATAACTTCTTAAACAAAACAGACAATAACAATCCATGTTCTTCTCCATGTATATAATTTTTAAAACAGAGTGAAGAACAAATATTCCCTGGGATTATCTGTACTGAGCCCCAGGTTTGCGATATAAAAGGTTTAAAAGACCCACAGATTTCCACTTATATTTCAAAGATAGGCGAATTATTTTACTTTTGAAACTGATTAATAAACAGAGACAATCAGGAAGCCATAAAAAATATTAACGATTCAAAAATCAGCTTACAAAAAATCCAAAGTCAATACACAAAATTGTCTGATACCCAAACACAACTTACAGCAATTTGTTTTGTTTCAAAAAAAAAAAAAAAAANTGTACACAAAATACATTTAAAAATGACTTAGTTATTTGTAATATGTGAGGGTTTTCTTTAGATGTATGCAATAAATTTGTTAATATATATAACTTCTTAAACAAAACAGACAATAACAATCCATGTTCTTCTCCATGTATATAATTTTTAAAACAGAGTGAAGAACAAATATTCCCTGGGATTATCTGTACTGAGCCCCAGGTTTGCGATATAAAAGGTTTAAAAGACCCACAGATTTCCACTTATATTTCAAAGATAGGCAGATTATTTTACTTTTGAAACTGATTAATAAACAGAGACAATCAGGAAGCCATAAAAAATATTAATGATTCAAAAATCAGCTTACAAAAAATCCAAAGTCAATACACAAAATTGTCTGATACCCAAACACAACTTACAGCAATTTGTTTGGTTTCAAAAAAAAAAAAAAAAAAAGAAAAAAAGATAAAGAGAAAAAAGAGAGAGAGATGACACTAAACTAAAAAATTATGTTATGTGAGGAAATAAAAATATAGTTATCAAGGACCGAAGCCAAGCTTATAAAAGTTGCTTATTCAATTAGGGTAAACTGAAAATGCTAGTCATTTCAGGGTGAAAAAAAACTTACAGTGAGATCCAGTCATCTTTTCAAGAGAAACAATTACTTTTAGAGTACACTTACATGTGATTGATACAGTACTTAAACTTTTTGCTCTCATTCTCCAGATCCTTTGGGAGAGGTTTAATGAGGCTTGCAAAGCAGGAAATCAACCAAAACATTATTCTAAAAAGACTACCAGAAAAATAATGCTGTTTTGCTCTTTTTTATCAGAAAAAAAATTAGGCTAAGATCCCATTTTCATACCTAGATTGATCTAGCAGGATTGGTCCATCTCTGGGGATTCTCACCAAATTGCACTCAGCTTACGTGGCTTAGATGTCTGGCATGCCTTCTGAAGCTGTTGGGTGTAATTAACTTTTATTTAGCAGCTTCAGTAGGCTTACCAGACATCTAAGGCACTTAAATTGAGTGCAACTGAGCAAGAATCCCCTTGGAGATAGACCGATCCCGCTAGATCAATCTAGGTATGGGAATGGGGTCTAAGATAAACTTCTGACAGATTTGTTCTATTATTGCACAGTTCATAAAGTTTGGAATAGGCTGTTTCAAAAATATAATACTAATA
Organism: Lingula anatina; assembly: GCF_001039355.2. Next base: position 862,898 of record NW_019775558.1, on the reverse strand, counting down.
AAATTATGCACATCCTTGGCATTTTCCCAGTATATAATAAATATGTGATTTGGCCACATTAATGCTGTACCAGGCTTATTGGCTCTACAATGTTTTCAGGACTGTTCAGAACCAGTATAACATACACAAGTTCTATTTCTGGTACCCTCTATAAGACACAACATAATACAATGCAGGCCATTTGGTTTTAAACATCTTAAAAGTACAGGAGTCCATGAGCAAGAGAACTGTCTCCATTTCTTACTGAATATTCATTATACATAATCCTACTATGAACAGGTATAATTCTTTAGAAGGGCACATATATCTTTTCAGATCTCTGAGATTCATCTTTTAATCACGAGTTAAATGTCAGTGTGCATATCATCCTTATCACACACGCCAAATATTTTGTTCAAGCTGCTGTGTATAATATCAGGTTTACTTGGTGTACTTTAGATGTATGTCTTGTGCCCTCCTCACACCCTATTTCCACAGACACCATCGGTCTACACAGATCAATCAAACTCTGTGGGGAACTCTTGCTGAGTGCAATCAGCTAAACTGAATGAAACGCTTCCTTTGGTTTCCAAGACACTCATATAATCACCAGCTTTTTTGTATTCCACTCAACATCAGGAGGAGATCACAATGTATCGTTCAGTTAAGCTGATTGTACATAGCAATAGTTCCCACAGAGTTGGATCAATCTACATAGGACAATGGTGTCTATGGGAATGGTCACAGTCAGGTGTCTATTGGAATGGTCACACAGTCACGTTAAAGTACCCCGACTTATTTAACTTATATGCCCTTCTAGCCTCAATTTGTTTTTCAAAGGATTTTACTGCAATATGAGAAAGGCAGAAAAAACTAAAAAGTATGTAAGTTTCACTGAAACAGCTGTGGTCACAGAAATTTCACATAAAACCCCCATTGTTTACCAACTTACCTGTTGTTAAAAGAAATGTTGTAATTTTCATCAATTTTCTATCTATTAACGATTTTCATAAACTCATATATGTTTATAAAAGTAACATACTAGTGCTAAACACACTCGAGCAGGATTTTTATGAGTCTCAGACCCGTGCAGACTTCAACCCACTGCGATGAACGTCAAATCAATAACAACGTTAATCATACCATGTACTATATTTTAATCAGCTAATGTTTCAGCCCTCCCTTAAAGGTTCGTCATCGTTTCCATGTCTAACGACAATGCAACACATATTTTTGATAATGCATACGCATTAGCAAAGCTTCGAAAAGACATGCTGACAAAAAAAAGGAAAGAAATTATGACTGCAACATGAGTCAAGACGAGTCAACTCCGGATGCGCAGCTAGTTTCCTTCGCAACGAAAATGTTACGAAAACCATACGAATTGAGATAAAAATTACCAACTTACCCTTTTCACCCACTCCGCTTTCTCCTCCTCACTCTCTCTCTCGCTCCACCATATGTTCGAACCTGATAACGAGCGGTTACATTCTCTACTAACACCACTCGTCTCCCGAGAATAGTCTGTCTGTGTGTCAAAACTTCCGGATTACTACTTCCGGAAAAATAATGCTTCTCACAATGTCGTGATATAATATTCGAGGTTTCGTTTGATTCAATTATGTAGAAAGGTATTGCGCATGTATACACCAAACTGACAAAGAAAGATCTATATAGTGTGTTTTAGCGTAATGTATTTTTATTTGCCCAGCACATGGCGTAATTGATCTCCAAAGTTTCGTTTTTCGAGTCGTTGCTGTCTGTAATATTTTTGCACAATGTACATGTACAGCTGTACATGTGTATAAACTAATATACACCATGTCGTAATGTGAATGCAAGCATGTTATTGGTATACATCTATAATCTAAGTGGCATCTGAAAACATTTCAGGTTGAGAGGTGTGATCTACTGGTTTGGTGTTTGAACTTGCGTAATGGAGGCGGATATTGCCAAAAAGGAGCAGACACAAAAGCGGCATTACTTTTATCTGAATGAACTGCAGTCTATGGCCAGAGAATTACCAGGGTAAATGACGGGCAAAATTGGGTTGATTCAAAATATAGATAAGTGCTTGCAACTTGGATTTATCATATTAAAATCCTCTGTGTTCCTTCAGCATAATCGTGTGGACTTATTCGTGTCATTTAGGGTCTGATTCACAATTCATTCATCACTTTACAGTTGTACGTCGACAGGAAACTCGAACTGCATTGTGGGAGGGGGAAAGAGCGTGAACTCGTGGCGCGAAGGCTCTTGAACACAAAATAATGACTACCTGCTGTGTTTCAAGTTGCAGAAATGATAGAAGGTATCGAGAAAGGTAATTTCCCGCTAATTTTACAATCATGGACCAGAGTGTGTGATCGTCGAGGTTATTCCCCATTATTCGTATACTCGCTGTTTTTGTTTTGCTCTATTTTTTCCCACAATGCAATTCTCACGCATGCGCGCAGCGATTTTGTAAGTATCTGTAAAGTGGTGAATAATAACTTGAAGTGGGGTTCTTGTGAAGCATTGGACTAAGGNCTGTTCTATTATTGCACAGTTCATAAAGTTTGGAATAGGCTGTTTCAAAAATATAATACTAATAAAATTATGCACATCCTTGGCATTTTCCCAGTATATAATAAATATGTGATTTGGCCACAAGTTTGGCCACAAGTTCTATTTCTGGTACCCTCTATAAGATACAACATAATACAATGCAGGCCATTTGGTTTTAAACATCTTAAAAGTACAGGAGTCCATGAGCAAGAGAACTGTCTCCATTCCTTACTGAATATTCATTATACATAATCCTACTATGAACAGGTATAATTCTTTAGAAGGGCACATATATCTTTTCAGATCTCTGAGATTCATCTTTTAATCACGAGTTAAATGTCAGTGTGCATATCATCCTTATCACACACGCCAAATATTTTGTTCAAGCTGCTGTGTATAATATCAGGTTTACTTGGTGTACTTTAGATGTATGTCTTGTGCCCTCCTCACACCCTATTTCCACAGACACCATCGGTCTACACAGATCAATCAAACTCTGTGGGGAACTCTTGCTGAGTGCAATCAGCTAAACTGAATGAAACGCTTCCTTTGGTTTCCAAGACACTCATATAATCACCAGCTTTTTTGTATTCCACTCAACATCAGGAGGAGATCACAATGTATCGTTCAGTTAAGCTGATTGTACATAGCAATAGTTCCCACAGAGTTGGATCAATCTACATAGAACAATGGTGTCTATCATGGGAATGGTCACAGTCACGTTATAGTACCTTGACTTATTTAACTTATATGCCCTTCTAGCCTCAATTTACTTTTGAAAAAATTTTACTGCAATATGAGAAAGGCAGAAAAAACTAAAAAGTATGTAAGTTTCACTGAAACAGCTGTGGTCACTGAAATTTCACATAAACCCCCATTGTTTACCAACTTACCTGTTAAGTTAAAAAGAAATGCTGTCATTTTCATCAATTTTCAATCTATTAACGATTTTCATAAACTCATATATGTTTATAAAAGTAACATACTAGTGTTAAACACACTAGAGCAGGATTTTTATGTCTCAGACCCGTGCAGACTTCAACCCACTGCGATGAACGTCAAATCAATAACAACGTTAATCATACCATGTACTATATTTTAATCAGCTAATGTTTCAGCCCTCCCTTAAAGGTTCGTCATCGTTTCCATGTCTAACGACAATGCAACACATATTTTTGACAATGCATACGCATTAGCAAAGCTTCGAAAAGACATGCTGACAAAAAAGGAAAGAAATTATGACTGCAACTTGAGTCAAGACGAGTCAACTCCGGATGCGCAGCTAGTTTCCTTCGCAACGAAAATGTTACGAAAACCATACGAATTGAGATAAAAATTATCAACTTACCCTTTTCACCCACTCCGCTTTCTCCTCCTCACTCTCTCTCTCGCTCCACCATATGTTCGAACCTGATAACGAGCGGTTACATTCTCATTCTTAATCGGTCTACTAACACCACTCCGTCTCCCGAGAATAGTCTGTCTGTGTGTCAAAACTTCCGGATTACTACTTCCGGAAAAATAATGCTTCTCACAATGTCGTGATATTCGAGGTTTCGTTTGATTCAATTATGTAGAAAGGTATTTCGCATGTATACACCAAACTGACAAAGAAAGATCTATATAGTGTGTTTTAGCGTAATGTATTTTTATTTGCTCAGCACATGGCGTAATTGATCTCCAAAGTTTCGTTTTTCGAGTCGTTGCTGTCTGTAATGCACAACGTACAGCTGTACATGTGTATAAACTAATATACACCGTGTCGTAATGTGAATGCAAGCATGTTATTGGTATACATCTATAATCTAAGTGGCATCTGAAAACATTTCAGGTTCAAAGGTGTGATCTACTGGTTTGGTGTTTGAACTTGCGTAATGGAAGCGGATATTGCCAAAAAGGAGCAGACACAAAAGCGGCATTACTTTTATCTGAATGAACTGCAGTCTATGGCCAGAGAATTACCAGGGTAAATGACGGGCAAAATTGGGTTGATTCAAAATATAGATAAGTGCTTGCAACTTGGATTTATCATATTAAAATCCTCTGTGTTCCTTCAGCAGAATCATGTGGACTTATTCGTGTCATTTAGGGTCTGATTCACAATTCATTATAACTTGAAGTGGGGTTCTTGTGAAGCATTGGACTAATACTATCAGGGGCGGATTTAGGGCGTCTTCTGGGTCTTCTGGAAGATGGTCAGATTTTCAAGTTTACATTGACGGGTATCTATTTTTTTTCTGTCGGAAGACGGTCAAAAATGGAGAATGGATCAATAAAGATAAATTGGAAGACTGTCAGAAAATAACTCTGGATCCGCCCCTGACTATGGCATACAGTGTGCATCCTTATCTTCCCAATTTCACAGTTGTGCATTATTGAATGCTCATTCAATAATTTATTGATGTTATCATTTAACAGGAAGCATCAGCAGCGGCTGTCATATGATCTTTTGTCTCACTTGGCAAATGCTCTTCTGGACGGCACCGTATTTGCCATAGTCAGCAGTCTCAAAGAAGTTCAACAGCTGGAAGAGCGGAACCTATTTAATCGTAGAGTTAAGATGTTAAACGAGCATGCAGGTACATTGGGTATATATATATATATAATACCTCAATGTTGTGATTTTGTCAAATGACAAATGTAATGTCCTATGCATACTGAGTACAAACAAACAGGAAGTACACAATAATAGTAATTGAAACTCACTCAAAAGATAAGTATATAGTGTTATTGTACTATAAAGTAACAGAAACATTGATGCTCTTTTTATTATTGTAAACTAAATCTAATAATTCTTACTTTTTACATTAACAGCTAAAAAACAAGAGTTGATGAAGAAACAAAGTGAAGCTATTCAGAGCTGCCGATCAAAGCCACATAGCCTTCCCCTTGTGCAAGCTGAATATGAGGCACAGTGGAGTGTAAGTTGACCTGTATCTTTAAAAGTTCATACTAAGTTACAAATCATTGTACCTGCCTATCACCCATCTATGACACTCTGCTGTTACATGACTGAGTGAACATTCAGTTATGTGAGAGCTCCTCTTAAGCTCAGTTGGACACCTCTATAGTAGTCTTCAATCTATTATTCAATATTATTAATTTTTTTTTTAACAAAACATTTTCTGTTTCAAAAGCATCAAGGGTTTGACATACTTAATATTTTATTTCTATTTTCATTTGGTATGAGGGGTAATGTAGAATAAAAGGAATAAGGAAATGAAGATGGATAAGAATTGTTATGTTGCTTTTAGGAACTTGAGTCAAACTACAGTGATGAACTGAAACGCCAGGACATGCGCATCATCTTAGAGCTGGACCAGAAGATGTTAGATCAGCAGTCCACCTTGGAGAAAGCAGGAGTTCCTGGCTTCTGTGTGACAAACAATCCTCTAGAGGTCAGGATCCAAATGTACCTGCTAGACTTTATCAACAGGATCAGTGAAATGCAGGTGCCTGACTGAAAAATATACTGGAATGATGCTCATTTGTTATAATTCTAGGAAGTGATCACCACAGCTGAGTCAGTGCTGTGTATATGTACTCACTGCAGCAAGTGAGGTGTATGTTCACTTAGGTTTGTCACTGGCAAGAGGTGTCAGTATGTGTCAAATTGGAGCACATACACGTACCAGTGGTGTCATGTTTAATCAGGTGGCTGTCATAACTTCATATGACCAACAAATGCCATGTTCAATCAACAGAGCAGTTTCTCAGCCTCAGATAAGATTCATTCATGGTATTGTCAAGTTAGCTGAAGCTTTCAAGAAGTTGGTGCCTTGTGATGGCACAATATACATGCTTGATACAGCCACGAGTTCCTTTCTGTATGTGTAAAAGTTGAGCATAAAGGATTGTTATCCATTTGAGAAACTCTTTCACTGATTAAGGCAAATGTGTTGGCAGCAGAAATATTGTTATAATGCTTGCAAAATGTACCGATAGATAGCCTTTACCAGGGCCCAGTCAAAAAAATGGTAGCAATAAAAGTGAAGCGGTCATCCATTTTCATCACCAGTCTACAAAGTCCCCGAGGGCTTGTGTTAACAATAAGTTAGTTAATTTTTTATTGCCAGTGATAAAATTAAAGGGATAATAACTCTTTGTATGAGATCTATATTTCACAATAAAAAAATTGGGAATAACTCGTAGAAATATTATATATTCTGTTTTACCACAAAAACCGCAGTTAAAGCTATTATTCTGATATCTGAGCTTGTCTTTAGGCCACGTGACCTCCATTGATGGCTATTTTCTGTTAAAATCTCTTAAGAGATTTTAACAAAAAACCAAACTTTTTAGAAAAAAACCAAGGACTAACTTTGAATGTAAAAATGGATTCATTAACCATTGGTAAGTATGGGAAAATTGTTGTTTACTCTAGGAAAATTCATTTTTTGGTCAAAACGAAGAGTTATTATCCGTTTAAGCCTCTGTACTATAATTTCTATTGGCATTTGAAAGGTGTGGATTAACTGAGAGGTCAAGAGAATCTGTCATTGTCACATTTCAAACATCAAGCAAAGCAAAATTTTGCACACCAAAAGGCACTTGTGGATAATAGGCCACGTAAAGTGAAAGTTGGTACCGGTAGACAGCCACAGAAGACCAAATATAAAATGAAATTTGTTCAAATAAAGGCAAGAAGTTGTTCAAATGAACAAACAGAAGAATTTTTTATTTTGAAATATTCACAAATAAAGTAGAAGCACAGAATGATGAGAGTAATAAATCCTTCCCAATTAAGAACAGAAAACTACATTTACAATCATAGCGTCGGTATTTACATTACAAGTCTTGCAGCGAAGCGCGGCTATCACGCGCAGCATGCAGCATTGTGTTAGAGGCGCTTTGCTGCAATATGGCTAGGAACTGTTACAGTTGCGAGGAATGGAAAGGAAAACGCACGTCTACAGTGGGTGTACGTTATTTTTTATCATGAAGTGCCTTTTCTCTAGGAATTTGTATGTTAACTGTTATGACATGTGGGCAGAATATCTGGTTTATAAAGAAAGACGACAACGCATGAGATTATTGTCTGACCTTGTGTCTGGCGACGGAAATCGCAGGGCATTGTGAGATATTCCATAAAACAGTAAACGAAGTCGGTCACGCTTTCTTATTAAATTTATATTAAGCATAAAACCAGACTTAGTACCGCAGATATTAACCTGCATCATATAACGCACAAAGCAATCTCAGTGGGCTGTAGATAAACCGCAAGAGGATCGATTCTCTTGTGGTTTTAAATCTTGGTTGCATGATTATTAACCCGAAACTCATCAGTTAATTGTAATCAGGCATAAAATAGATGCATTTGAGTGGCACTTGAGAGAACTTCTTTAAAAACGAGAAGGGAGTGCACTTACAATATATGAATTAGACAAAATGAAAAAAGTTTTAATTAGACGTTATTAAAGGGATAACAACTCTTCATATGAGATCTATACTTACAATAAATACATTGTAAGCTGTCTGATGAACGCCTACGTCCAGGTTGGCCGTAAGCTAACGGTATGAAAGTTTTTCGGCTTGTGTTCTCATTTATGATCCAACTACCAAGCTAATGAAATTTTGCTCAGAACTATAGGGTGTTTAGAAATAAGAAGCTTGATCACAAAAAATGCATAAATGTAAATCGTCTCAAAATCGATACAGGTCGATCTATGCAGTTCAGTCTGAATATCCAGAAACTAGATAATTGAACCAACACTGCCTTTATCGTTCACAGAAGACACATTGCTTTTGGAATCAATGGAAAATTGCTTTTTCAGCACTGGTGGACATTGCGTCAGAAATATTGCTTTTCTTTGGCCAATGTCAGACACAAAATTGCCTCATTATTAATTAAGGGCGACAGAAAGTTCTATTGATAGCACAGTTTGTTATCCAATGTGAGAAAAATCATTTCAATTCATTTAATTCATTCAAAGGTGTGCTTATCCTTTTGTTATACACATATATAAAGACTCACGTGAGAATTATTTTATAACAATTATATTATGCATTAATCATTATCACCATATTGCAAGATGTTACATTTATCATCAACATGCCGTTAAAAAAGGTTGACAATACGCCTTTGAAATGGCTCCAAACCGCACGTTCATGCATTTTACCTGATTGCGCGACAGACTGTGCCCTTGGCACCGGTACACGATTTAATAAAAAATATACGTGGCATTCCTGAATCACCTACCCACCACCCACCCGCTAGACGAAAAAAAAAACGCATTTTATAATAGCAATTCCCCTTCAAAGTAGATTTTAAAGGGCGAGATGTAGGCCCTATACGTTGTGTGAAAATTGAAAGCAATGTGAAAGTGGCCTATATTACCAGGGGATGCGAAAATTTTACCAGGTCTCTCTTTGAGACGAAAACCTGTCGATTTTTATCAAGAAAATAGAGCCACAAACGGATTAGTAACTAAGGTTTTATCGATGGCGGGCAGCCGCATGCGTTAATTCGCTCCGCAGCAGGGTAATGGTTTAACGTGAAAAATAGACTATAGGGAGGTGCATACTTTAACCAGTAATCACAAATCATTGTTACGAGACATTGTTCAATAAGATTTGATTAAACATTATTTATAGTTTTAATTTTTGTAAAATCTCTACTCCAGCACGATAGGATGACGCAGGAGCAGAGTTTTCGGCCCCATTCAGAATAGGGGACTAACTAGTCCGAGGGTCAAATATGGCGACCCACAACAAAGCTTGCCGTCTTATCCGCTAACATAGACACTGAATAGATATCCCGTGAGGGAGTATTCAAGTGGGTCGGCCACATTTGACCCTCGGACTTAGGATATTAAATGGCATAATTTTGGAACAAAAGGTCTGGTAAAAAACCTGTGTTATGCATTGGTTTATCGTATGTTCTTAAACAATCATTGGAAAATCTCATGATACTTTCTCAAATTTTTTATAATCAAGATATAGATAGCCTAGAAGCCAAAGCTGAAAGTGAAAAGAATTATGGTATGAAATTCGTCATTATATATTCAGAGAGCCTGATATATTGGGTTTATGTCTGTTTATTGAACATGTGGGATTAATTGCAAAAAATGGCCGCCACCCACGGAGAATATACAAAATGAGTGCCAATTATGAAAGTGATTTATATTCCTCGCTTCAATATCTATAATATAATACAGATAAATGATTGAACACGAAGGACGTGCAACCCCCCCCCCCCCCTCAAAATCGCGATTTTTGGAAACAGCAATGTATATACCCAAATAGGTTTATTTTTATTGGTATCAGAGACCAAGAACTTACCGCGTCGTATCCGTGAGGTAAATTTTAATTCAATTTTTAAATGTTTGTGCAGGCGTCGTCTGACGAGTACAATTCACAATTCCAAAACTAAAGGTTTTGTTTTTCACTAATATATAATGCGAAATTTTTGTCATTCCTATTGCAGTTTGTCGTAATATTAGAGTATCCTGAGAATTACTCACTCTCCACAGAAAAATGTTTGTATTCACCAGTGGCCCGTGAAACAATGTAGAGGCTCCCAGAAAAGTGTATCCAATTTTTCGTTCTAGGTTGTTGAATACAAATGGTTGTAATAATATATCCATGCATATAAATAAAAACGAGGAAGTAAAATGTTAAAGTGAAACTGAGGAAATACAGCCTTTTCAAATTTTAGGTTCTATTACGAGAGGTTTTCATGCGAAGTCGACATACTTATATCTTTCTGTTATCACAAAGTTTATAGTGTTAATTTGATCCAAAATCTGTCTGAGAGATCATTCAAATATTAAAGTCATTTGCGTTTCCATATGTTAGGCCGATGTTGTTGTGTCTTTGAACATTTCAGTTGCCGTTGCAGATAGAAATACATTTCAGATGATCAACATTGCTAAAAATGTCAACCATTGAAACAAGATGCAGTTTGGGCTGTAATAGAAAACAATAGTTTCATGGGAGATTGTTCGGTTGTGATCAAGCGGATTCCATGTGTGCTTCCAGCAGCGGGTCTTGATATTTGTTAAACGAAATCAAAAACTATAATTGATCGTCGACTGTGTATCTTTAACATCAAAATTAGCTCGCTCCAACTAGAGTGATACACATATCTACCATCCTTAGAAAATGCTATCGTACAGGATGTCTACCGGGAAAATTTCCCGTGCCTGGACAGCAGCTAAAAGCTAACCTGAGAATAATCAGCTGTCAGCCTGTTGTTAGTTAATTTGAAATTGCCTGGAAAATACGACCGGAAAAAAACAGCCCTGGAGAAGGTGACATTGTGGTTGAGTTTTCCAAAGTCAGTTTGCCGGAGTCATACCAGATAGCCTTGTTTGACCTCAACGCCAGCATGAAAAGTAGACGGGGTTACCTACAGCATTGACTGTAAATGCCTGCATATAGCTATCTTCTGATATTATGTGCATATAGGTATTTTGGCATGTCGATGGATACCTAGGGTATAAACGCATAATTACACAAATTTAACTTGCAACTTTAGTTTTATATTTATAATATAACAGGCTCTGTAAAGTTTTCAATGTCACATGTATTTATTATTGTTGAATTTGATTATAAATTTGTAAAAATGAATTATTTACCAATACTCAAAATCAGAAGAAAACTACGGTCCGGTCACGTAGAAGTGGTCTTATACATTTATGTCATATATCTAAGAAAAAGAAAATAATTGGTGATTATTTTGCAGAAATGAACACATCACTCATGAGTTGCCTGTGGTCCACGCATGAAAGTAATTTGATATAACTTCCTCCTACTTTCAATTAATATAAAATCTTGGCTATCGCTCTGTTTGATCAACAATAGGTATTTACAATAGGCAATAGTGTTTTGTCTTGGTCTGTCACCAAAGCCATTTGTTACATTAGACCAGAAGAGGGCCAGTCATCTATTTTTCTTTGACCACAATGACACGTATGGTACAGTTCACATTCATTAATTCATTACCGATCTGTTGCCATATATACTGCTATGAAATATCTTTACAACTAAGCCCGTCAAACAGTGAGTGATAAACAAAGCAAGGACTGAAACATCACCAACAAACAAAGCGCGTAGGCGGTTAGAATTTTATGCGACCCTCGAAATTATCGATCGTTTAATAGGACGCATAATTGTTTGATTAACTGCTTGTATTCACTGGGCATGTGTACCTTAGTCCTCTGGCAGATGGTCGCACCTCGATAAGATGATAAATAAAACGGACACCACAACACGCTGTTTACTTTTTGGAAATGCGACGCATGTGCAACAGACAACCAATGCTAAATTGTATGCAAGAACGTGCGAACCCCTATCGCCACAAATGCAGTGGCATTCAAATTGTGCGCAGCTATTGTAAGAATATGGGAGCAGGTGCTGATCCAGTGAATATAATCCTATTCAAGCTTGTCAAAGAGGGGTGGTAATTCCATATGGCCATTGGCAATAAGAAGTGGCACACGCCAGGCACACGCCGGCCTGATCCTGATTGGTCAGTCTACCCCAGCTGGGTCAACAAGCCTCAGTGCAATCTTTCTTTGCATTTCAAATGGTAGCATTACCTTGGCATTGGGGATGCGGGCTGTTGGGTATTTAAATACCTAGTTCATTACAAAACTTGACGCGACCCAAGGTATAGCTGAAAGATCGAAGACCAATGGACAAAAGTGATTAGACGTGGCATTACGTCAGAGGATTTTAAGTCTCAATTAAATCGACCAGTTGCCCTCACGTAACTGTTTGAATTAGGGTTTACGAGTATTCCTTCAACGCATGTAACCCGTGAAAGAGTCGCGTGCCAGGAGCGTGTCCTTTGTTGTCATCTATTGTGGGTGACGTACGTGACTTGCAACTGCACTGGGTTTCAGTTAATGGATGAAAACCGAACTGATAGCATGGTGCAAAACGAACTGGAGGAAGATCCCATACATGAACCAGACACAGTCCAGCGGACGAATCCAAGGCAAGTAAAAGTTAGAATAAGAAATAACACATTTCAAACATTAAATATTAGTTTCATTTTAAATCTTTGTATATTATTTTATATTGAATATTTTAAGCGGTTGAGTGGTATATCAACCCAACATTGCTTCGCGTAGGCGGCTGCATTTGCGTTAGATTTGAAATATATATAGAAAACCTTGAAATGTGGGACAAATGGGCCTGCATAAATATATTGACGGCGAAAATTTTACATTTTTAAGAACATGAACGCTCCAAACATTTATATATTGTCAAGATCCTGTTTTAACTGATATTGAATGATAGTATAAAACAGCGTTTGTGGGACAGCTGTATTTACTCTCGACAATACTAAAAATAGACCTACGACAGAGGTCTGTGCACGGCGTATTACGAAAAAAGCAAGTTCAATAATAAGAGTCAATATATTCCTAGAATAGATTTTAGATTGTATTTTGGGAATACGTGTGACTACAACATTTAGCCTCGTTGTAAATACAGTGTGATCTTTTTATCGATTCTTCTCAATCAAAACTGATTAGAGGCCTTGAGGCTGTCGTATTTACTATCCAGGAACGGCAGTGTTATTGAATAACCAATAGTACATTCCCGGGCACCACTCGTTTTAGAAAATATTGATTCTTTTCAATGTGTTCTCTCTCTCTCTCTCTCTCTCTCTCTCAATATAGATAGTAAATAGCCAGACAAACATGCTAAATTGTATACTTTTATTTTTCGTTTTGACTGTTGTTGTTTGACTTTTGGAGTTTTTTGTTTGACTGATTTTAAGCCACAGTATAACAAAGAACGGGGGGTTAACATTCCCTTATCTTCGTATAGGTTGTTCGCACACAAATAAACAATGCGTCGTTCATGTTATCTGTGGCTTGCGCAGTGCGACAGGTTTTATCTCGAGATTTGCAGGGGTAGAAAAATTACAAAATAAAGTAAAAACCACAACGGGATTGAATTAATGTTACACCAATTATGCTTGTCTTTTAACTAGCAAATTTTGACAATTCTCGAGTTTATAATCGGATTTTAATCGTTTTTCAGCCCATGGAATAACGGTAGACCATCATCGCGACAGTGCAGCCTATGCCGCAAAAGAATATACTTTCGAAGCTATAGCTGTCGTTATTGCAAGTAAGTGGTTATAGTTTGTTGGTCTTCTGATTTTATTTGCAATTTAGTGCATTTAATGCTTTAGGGGACTAAACAAAATAGTAAACTTTGTGTTCAATCAATATAAAACAGCCTTATTTAAATCATTCACAAGTTACATGTATTTACTCAGTTTCATTAACAAATGAGATATTAACTTCTAATGGAGAGGGCTTGTTATAAGATTGTACCGAAGTTTCTTAACACATCATTATCTAAAACCTTCTTCGACTCTACCATTCATGAACAAAAAGGGATAAAAATTATTATTTTAAGTCCAATGTGACCTTTGATTTTAATATTAGGATTAGGTCACTAGCTGAGATGTTTATCTGTCCATATCTGCGTGAGATCAAACGATCAAGATAGTAGTCAGCAACAAGGAAACCCCCTATACTGAGTTAGGGTGCATTCCCAGAGATTTAGATCGATCCAGAGATTAAGATTTAGATCGACCTAACTCCCAGGGGGTTCATGCTAAATTGCAGTCAGCCGAGCGGGCACCATAGTTAATTACCCCCTTACAGCTTTTAATAGGCGGGACAGACGCTTAAGCCGGCCAAGCTGACAGTAATCTAGTGAGACTCCCCACAGGGATAGATCGATCTAAAAATCTATGGAAATGGGGTGTTAGTCTGGGAGCTACAAATGTGCTGTAATTTAGTTGTTACCCATTTACAAGTTATAAGATGTGACAGTGCAACAATTCAGGGCACATATTCAGTCATGAAGTTAAAAAGATAAGACACGCCGTATTGAACCATGAGCGTCGTGACTTGTTCTGTCGGTAATGCACGCTGTCAGCTGATCGTTCTCACGGTTCTAATCATATATCATAATTAGGCCTCAGTTATGTATATTCTGAGAATAGATAATACCCGGTCATTGTCCTCTTATGTAAATAGTACAAAACATTGGTGACTCCAGAGGTTTGCTAAAGAGGAGGCACAAAGAAAATTTGTTTTGCCGAGCGAAATGAGGCAAATATATAAAAGAAGACGAGACCAATTTTACTGTAATGTGTGCGGCGCAGGAAAAGAAAATTTGATTGGTTTTGCCTCGTTTTGCGATCGCTCGTTATACGTTTCTCTACTTATCTATATGAGACGACTCTTCATGATCTATTTAAGTCTATTTTTCATATAGAAGGGGTTCGTCTTAAGATAACATATATATACTTGCATACACACGTACGGGGTCATTTCTCTCATAAAATTGCTCGATTTAGTGATATTTTTATTTTTATGTACGAATGTTTATGGTATGTCAAATTTGATTCATTTTTTTAGATCATAGGACATTTATTTTACCTTTTATATTCCCATTTAAGTAAGTTACGAAACAGACATTACAATCTTACGTGTGAATCCGGCTAATGTTATGTGCAGAAACAACACAAGCTTTGCTTTTCAGTGGGCGAAGTTTTCACAGCTTTATTTGAACAATTGCACTACTTTGGTAAAGTTGGTAAAATAACTTGAATACACTAACAGTCTTGATTCAAAGTTCTTTGTCTCACCTGGATTTTGTCAAAGTGTTTATTGCAGATTATGTGACTGCCTGTTTTAACATTTAGGCACCGCTACCACGAAAAATGTGCCGTTGTTGGTCATTTAATGTGCAGACGAAGAAGTGATACAGGTAATTTTTTAATGAAATTTGAAATTTGAAAAAGTTTTTTTTTTTTTTGACAAGCGTAACCTCTTACATACGCGATTGTAACAGGGGCATTCCACAAGATTTAGTAAAAAATTGAGATTCGTCAGTGACACACAGATTTTGTGAAATATTTGCACACCTTTAACTTACCCCGAAATTTTCGCTGTTTTATTTTGTAGTGCCCTCCAATATGGAATTGAAAGTATTCAACAGCAATGAAAAAGTGTTAAATCAGTTTTGCAAATATAACACAAATTGCATTTGTTACAAAAGTGACTCAAATGTTCACTTTTCTGTGGAAGGGCCCATCATTATTATTCATAAACATAGATAAATACAAACGAAGTCCGCAGGTAACGTGTGTGTGCATTTGTACTAACTGTTGGCGTTGGCAATATCAAATGACCTTTTCATACCATCATTTTATGACAGCCCAAAGTAATCCCGTATATTTTTTCAACTAGGCATGGATTAATGACATGTATTTTATATTATCCCTTGGTGCCCCTCGCTCTGTTTGAAACTTCCAAAAATGTACTTAATGAACCATTAAAAAATAATCAGATAAATAAATTACATCTATTCATGTCATACCGAACCTAGTACTCATTGAAGATAAACCTTTAATATTAAAGATTAATAAAGGTATTTATTCATTTGTTTTGTTTTTTATCTTTTAGGCGATGATCACTGGACTAAATTATTACAGGCCAATGAAATCAATTCAAACATGGACCTTTCCGTCCTTCAGAGTCTCAATAATTTGTGTAAGAAACACCGTAATTCTCCCAAAGACAAGACCAGTGCATTGTATAGGCTGTACAGAAGACTTCGAAAATTTGTGCTTCCTAAACGACAAGAGGAGGAGGAGATTAAAGATGAAGACAGCAGCAGTGAGTTGGAGGAGACCAGCTCCCGTTCCTACTCCTCACGAGCGTCTTCAAGCTCATGTTTTTCCATCACGACATTGTCAGACGGCTACGCCAGCCGATCTAGCGTATCGACCTGTTCCTCGATGCACTTCAAGCCGCCGACGCTGCTGCCGCCGCAACCACAGCAAACTGAGTCATTATCGCCGCCGTGTCACTTCACCTCGGACTCAACCGCTGCACCTGCTGACTTGAGCCCCAGAGAACTTACCGTGCACCCTGGAGCAGCTGGCGCGTGCCAGGACAAAGGACAATCCAAATCCAGCCAGACGTATTGTCACGCAAGCCTGGCCGGTACGATCAGCTGTCCACAGAAAACGAGCCTTGGTCCTCAGCTGAAGGTGGACGAGAGCAACCTGGTGGCTTCCTGGCCCCCGGTGGGATACAGACTCTGCAGTTACGGTAAGCTTTCTCGCGTTATGCAGACTTATATGAAGATTTTTATCATATGTCGACGGCGTTTTGTGAGCAAGAAGCTTACCTTTCTTACCCGCAGTTAAATCACTTATTTAGAGACAGTGCTTTTATGTTGCGTTATTCATATGTTTACAAGTAATTGGAGTGAACCCTGGATGTTCCCAGTCGCGGTTTGCGCCATCTGTCACTTGTGTCCTGTCACGGCCAAACATCTGTTATCACTGAGAGAGAGAGGGAGAGAGAGAGTAAGAGAGAGAGACTCACGGTTTGTCAGAGCGAGAGAGAAGAATTAATGAAACAAAGATATGGTTTGACTGCTCTCATTATTTCGATGTTACCCGATTACAAGTCTGACGCATCTGACATTGACGACTAAATGAGATGATGAGGTCCTTTGCTCGCTGCTTACGCACGAGTCATTGTGGATTAGCTATGTAAATTGTTTATGTGTATATAAAAATGTGGCAAAAATGACCGACAAGCTCATTTTTCATACGATAAGCACTCCCTTATCCTAGTAACCTTTGTTGAAAAATGCGATAAAAACAACGCTGCTTATTAGCGGAGATTGCGCAAATATGATCCGTATAGCCTTGAACATTTGATAATTGGGTCTTATATTGTATGGACGTCAGTTGTTGTGGTAATTTCCGACTAACCTAGCGTAAGCTCATCAGCCAAATGATTAATGACAAGGACAAAATTAAACTGTTTTCGCTTCAATATGCCCACAGATATCGACAATCCAAGAAACGTGCTCTATCTCAGTAACATTGAACGCAATTTAAGTTTCTGCGAAAATATGAACAATACGTTTGAAATGCCTGTAACAAAATAAATTAATAAATAAATTGCACAAGCCTCTGCATTCAGAAAAAGCTAAGAAGATACGCATTGGACTGATAATGTTCATAACGTGCTATTGCGTTTACTATGAATTCTAAAACCACACACAAAAAAAAAAACGCATTATTATTATTATTATTATTATTATTATTATTATTAATAATAATGATAATTAATTATTCATTTATTTTAATTTTGTTCTGCTGAAAATTATTTTGTAGAAAATTGTAAAAAAAAAATAGTACAAATGGAAAATTGCTGCCCATAGTACATGAAAAAGCCTCTCTTGTTATTTGACCTCCATAAAACCAAAACATAGCTATTAAAGTCATAAGATATATGCGTGACATCCAGAATATACGTCCTTGCTTTGCCACCTACGTTTTCCAGACGTAGCGTCATAAATAGTTCATCATTATTATCCCCGATCAAGGCAACAGCAACAGAATTACCGTGTTTCCTTCCCAAAGCTCCCATTGCCATCATCAGTGACGAGCTTATTATGCTAAATCATGATATCCAATCGGAGAGTTGGCATATCGAGCTAGTTAGCGTCTGACATTCGCACTAAATGCCATCCTCTTCCAACACCTACACATTTACAACAAGTACCGCCAAAAGTGTTTATTGAGTTACGGAGTGAACATGTTCAAGAGCCTCAGTCAGTCGGCAACGCGAACTACAACATGCAAGCAGCAGACCGAATAAGTGTGTTCATTGGTTCGGTACTGGAAAGAGGAAAGAGAAGCTTGTTTCCTACAAAACCGACACTAACGAGAACCTGTGAAAGCAATACGAATTCAAAGCAGATAATCCGAGCGCCGTACAAGGAATGCCATGGAACAGCATGCGATGGAGGCGAGAGAGACAAAACTTGGACTGCGAGACTGTTCTCTTGTTTTTGTTTCCGTCCTCACAGAAGAAGTAACAATGAACATTTCTTTTATACAATTTCAGAGGAAAATGAAGAAGGAGACAACGACTCAGTATTTCTTGAAGAGGGGGAAGATATCGATTGGTAAGTTGCACTCGAGAAGTCTTGTATGAATCATTGACGGATGAATCCTCTGAAATGATGAATCTTGAAAGTACTCGATAAACTTGAGCGAGTGGTATGCACTGGGCTTTTTGCGAAGGTGCTATATCGTGTTATCTTGTTCATAAAAAAGATCACTGATAAAGATGTGCCAAAGCACAGTACGAAGTAAGTTATGCATAGAGCTTCTGAACGGTTCGGCATGTTGTCTTACAAAAGCCCCATTCCCATAGACACTATCGGTCTATGAGATCGATCCAACTCCGCAGGGGGTCTTGCTGACTGCAATCAGCTTTATTGAATGACACACCTCCGCTTGGAATTAATTAGAATACAGAAAAGCTGGTGATTATACGAATACGTTGGAAACAAGAGGAGGCTTGTCAAGTTGGTTGTTCAGTAAAGCTGATTGCACCTTAGGAGAGTACCCCAGATTTAGGTCGATCCACGTAAACCGATGGTGTCAATGGGAATGGGGTCTTACGTATCAGGGTGCACAGGCGTTTTTTTTTCACTTCCCTGACCAATTTGTACATCTACTGAAAAGAGCGAAAAAAGTGGAAGCAAGCTGGCGGTCTACAATATTCATGATGGAAACTGTTTTCATGTGAATGTGTGTTTAGTTCAACAGGCATTACATCAATATGTAATCAAAGGCGGTGAATTTGCAAAGAAGTACAGGAAGACTGGTTAGCATAGACAAGATTGAGTCAAACATATTGAACTATAATGAAAAAGAAAATAACGCACATGCGCGAACACCGCATGGAATAGTGAGTGGTTCAAGTTCAGGGAGGGGTACCTCATTGTGCGACTTTATTCTTATTGATTCATTGATTGATTGGTGTGAAATAGACACGGGCGCCTGACTAATTCTCTGAGATATAAGATAAGAGTTTAGTAACATGTATCACCAGACGTAGTAAGGAAGTATAGAATGAATTCAGGAAATAATTAAAAGATATAAATAAATTAGCAGAAACGAACTGCTATAAGTCAAATTTATGATAAGTAAGCACATCCAGTGAAGAGTTCGCGTCAATTCTTGCCTGCTGCTATGCTTTACCTTCATTATCTTCTTAAAGCCTTGAGAAAGGCTACATTAGGTGTTTACATATCCAATCAAAATATGATCTTGAGAAAATATTAAAGCCAACAATTGATACTTCGGTATTGCTGATGGTAATATATAGGCACTGCGGTGAAATGATATGAAGAGAAATCTGAAATCTGATACAAAATGAACCGATATCTCACCTTGGCATTAGATGAAATCCTCCAACAATCACACAACGCAAAAATGTATAAGCTCCCATCAGAAAATTAAATGCGTAGCTCGATCGTGTAGTCACCAGAAGAAATTCAAGCTATAAATATAAGATGGGACCAGATCGGCTGCCTTATAAACTAACTGTTCACTTAAGTTGTCAATATTAATGGGATAAGTGATGGCTAACGAGGGTAGATTAAAAAATTCAAAACCAAGGAAATGTGTGAGAGATGAGAAACAACCGAGTGAATAAGCAAACCAGCACACTTGCCAGTCGAAATGAATCTTGATCTTCGTGTCAGAATCATTTATCTTATCTTATTAAGTATAAATTTGGAGAGAGAGAGAGAGAGAGACCGAAGAAAATGATAACGATTGCTCTTCTTTTTCATACCCAGCGTATCCAACAGCAAGGCTGAACCACCAGATCGCAATTCTTTGAGCGACTGCATGATAGCGTTTTCCGACCTCCAGTTCAGTGAACGGATTAAAACAGGAGGTTGTTTGGAAATGCATAGGTAAGTATTCACCTGCACTTTTAACCTTAAATTACTGGGATTCCTACGCTTTCTGCTATGGTTGATGGTTAACTGTCAGACCTCAACCTACCTCTTCATTATTTCGTTATTCCAAAGTGTATGCATCTGCTGTAATCAGAAACCATTTTTTATCTATATATAGAACTGAGATAACACTTGCTTTTAAATTGTTTGATGCTTCAATGGAGGCGTAGAGAAGGTGGTCCATTAAGTGTATTAGCAATGTAAAACAATGTTTTATAACGTTAGACCGTGCCCCGTACCAACCATTTTTAAAATAACTCGGGGAAGAAGACGGTTTTTCATAGTGACCCAGACGTTCAATAGCAATCAATCGGTCTACTTCCGGGAGTTAATGTGAAAACGATTT
Source organism: Lingula anatina (assembly GCF_001039355.2). The sequence goes on along the minus strand of NW_019775558.1, from coordinate 842,200 downwards.
GTGTAAAATCGGTGCTTGATTTTGCTTTCAATTTGATAGGTTCCACGCTAAAGACGTAAAACTATAAGTAGCTATCAAATTATTTCAGAGGTCAGTGGCATGGTGATGTTATTATCCACAAATATGACCCATCAGTAGAAGACGTCTTTTGGACCAAAATTTCCATGCTCAGAATGATTCGCCACGAAAACATCGCCCTTTTCATGGGTGCGTGTGCGGAGCCGCCGAATTTCGCAATTGTTACCAGGTAAGAGGCCAAAATTTTTCGTCGGCAATGATCACTACTTGGGCCTTTTTTTACTCTTAATCCTTATTGCCTGCGGAAGCTAAGTGGTTTATAGAGAAGAACATCACCCATGCTGTTAATCCAGAAATGTTGTTTTATCTTTATCGAGTGTACACATGTAACCATTGTCGATTCTGAAAAGCTTTTTCGTGGTCTTATAAGTGAGAATACAAAAATATGACTTCCTGGTGATTAGAGTGGGCTCGTCTACAATGTGTTTTAAATGTTTTAGTGGTGTATAGTAAAGAAAACTCCAATCATTTTAAAGCATAGCGGGGGAGTTTACAACATCGCTGTGCTTCACTATACGCCCACTCTACGTCTAATGGCCCTTTGCCCAAGGGCCTTTACTTCCTGTTATAACTTGACAGTATTGATATATGTAAACGCACGGTGCAATTTACACAAGACAAATGTTTTCCATTTCCGTATATTAATATATTGGAAATGTTAACCCAATAGATAAATTCTACAACTGGACTGTACCGGTTAGCTGGCCTGGCCATGCATTACAGACCCCATTCCCATATACCCCAACAGTCTACGTAGATCGATCAAATTCTGCGCAGCGGGGACACTCGCTGAGTGCAATCAGCTTAAATGAATGGCACGCCTCCTCTTGATACCAACGTACTCGTATAATCACCAGATTTTTTGCATGCTACGTAGCATTAGGAGGAGGCGTGTTACTCTATTAAACTGATTGCATTCAGTCACCACGGAGTTGAATCGATCTGTGTAGACCGATGGTGTCTATGGGAATGGGACCTTGCTCTATGGTACGGATATCGTTTACTGCTGCTTACGATCTCGATGCATTTCCAGTCTCAATTTACGCATTTACGGTATCCATGCAAGCTTTCCATGTCATTTTAAAGCTCATTTCAACCGACACTCAGCCCCTCTCCAATTATTAATTTATCTTCTCCGTGTCCGATGGCATTTGATTCAAAACTACCTCCATTATGTGCCTGCAAATGTACTTTCAGATTTTATTTTTCTCTTTTTTTTTTTTGGTTAAGTAAATAGGATATTTACACTTAAAACGTGGCTCAATAATAATAACATATAATTTATTCAGTTTTTCAAGGCCTCCGGCCCATAGTACATAATAATAATAATAATAATAATAATAATAAGGTCCGTGAGAAGTATTAAGAATTATTAATTTTTTGTCAGTGATCTAAAATTTCTTTTCTTAATAAAAAAGCATTAAATATATAAACAGCTAAACTAGATATTAAATTTGTGTTTTTTGTGTTCATTAATCTTTAAAAACTTTCTATAGTAGGGTTATTCACTGGCAAATATTTTTCTCTTAATTCTGTATATGCTACACATGTCATCAAAACGTTGCTCACTTTATCAATATAATGGTAATCAATCACAAAATTCTCTTCCTAAAGCAATGACAGAGAAATTATTTGAGTAAGAGGTTAAATAAAAATACGAAAAAAAAAACTTATAAGAACGTAAAATGAAACGTAACAAGGCGGGGGAAGGAGCATCATACTATACAAGGGGGTTCTTGCAAACAGACCTTCGTTACATTTATCAAATTTCAAAACGAAAGACTCTTTTGATATATTGTTTCAGTTTTTTATATAACTATATTTCACAATAACTTTAGGTTTGCATTTGACAGAAGCTAACCCGCTGCCCTCAGAACCCTACTACACTCTCCATCAGACCGACATACGCCAGTCAGATACATCATAACTCCATCAGATAGATTAAACATATCGTATTGGACTGCTCATCATCTAATGCATTATGTCGGTATTTTGACTTGTGTCGAACCTATTATCGCGAACGGGAACGAAATGTCATGCAATATAAGCTAGGTTACTGTTATCCTGAGCTTCAGACTTCATCGATATGGACACTGGGAAAACAGAGAAGCTGGAACTCGTTATTGCCCAGAGCAATTTATATATACCCTCTTTCTGTGTTCTTTGCGTGGGTCGGCTTTTCAGGAATGCTAACCTCCCTATTTTTTTTTTTCAGTGTAAGAAAAGGCCAATCTCTGTACGAGAAGATCCACAACAGTAAGGATGCGCCTCTTCCTCTACATTCCAAGTTTTCTATTGCCAAACAAATAGCGCAAGGTATGGGATATCTCCACGCCAGAGGCATTGTGCTAGAGAGGCTCAACTCGGAGAACATCTTCTTAGAGAGCAAGGTCAAGATCTTCGTCTTAGATCACAGCTTTTCTGAAAATCGATTAGAGAGGTAAACTTCCTGACGCTTAATCACAATATCGCGTTTTCGACGAGACACAGATGTTTGCTAATTTGATAGGGCGAAGTCACGACATCGTTTGTTTTTCCATTTTTCGTTTTTGTTTCCTTAATTACAAATTTAAAATAATAATAATAATAATAATAATAATAATAATACTAAAACTGAATTGTTCCACATATCCTCAAATTCAAACGGCGTTTGTTAAGGCACTTTATTTTATTTTATTTTATTCTTATATGTGAAATATATGAAAACGAAAATCGCGTTCCAGTATTTCCGTAAATAAATCATGAACAAGAAACACACTTGTAGCTTTAGTATACCACTAGAACGTGTTTTGCGCATTTCAGTGCAAGTTTCTTTCATTCACTAAAATGAAACTGCTATGCATGAGACATTATACCATAAATTTCTATTAATATAATTATTGTCGTCGTTGATGTTGTCATTTTCGACATTATTTTTCAGATCAGACTGCGCTTGTTTGCCGAGAGGGCGCGCCACTTATTTTGCACCAGAAATTTTGCGTACCATGAGGATCGAAAACCAACAAGTCAAACTAGAACAGAATACCAAGGAGTCTGACACGTTTGCCTTTGGGTAATATACATATTATACTGAAGTTTCGTTAAACTGTATGATTAGGTCTATCGCTTGTTGAACTCAGTTATTTGTTCACCGTTTTATTCTACAACAGTGGATCGATTCCGTAAGGCAGGCGGATTATTTCCGAGATTTCCACAAGCCTATCATCAGAACCCATATCGTAGGCTTAGCGTGGTATCTTAATTCACAATCAAATTATAAATTTAGGTGATAGATAGTGTTCTTAATGACTTACGTCAGTTTACGATTAATCCTTGAAAAAATTTAAAGCGTGGGCCCAATATTCTATCGGGATAAAAGTATTGGCGTTCACTTTTCTAACAATTTTTAAATCGTGAATTTCACCCAATATTGCCTTTTGATTTTCCAGAACCGTGTTGTACGAACTCTTCAATGGGCGTTTCCCCCATGACAAGCAACCGATTCATACAATTATCTGGAACGTAGGCTCGGGAAATACTCTCAAACTGAATCACCTCAAGTGTCCAGAGGTCATCAAAACGCTGATTAGGGACTCGTGGGCGTTCCTTCCGTCAAGCAGACCGGGATTTGTTGATATCAACAAGATTTTACAAACGGTGGTACATCTAAAGAAACGCCACAGTTCATCCGAGCCGGATTCAATACACAAGATTGGGGTCATGCTTGGGAGTTAATCGGTCAGAAATGGGAATGGAGCCTATCAAAAGCATCACAGTATCCTTAAGAGTATAACTAGGTTTTAACATGTGACGGATCTCACGTTGGATCATGGCTAAGGCATTGCGTCCCATGGCAGTGGTGGTTGAACTACAGGAGGCAAAATCATTCCAAGTCAGTGTGAATAAACGGAGTCCGCGGAGGAGACATTCCTCCCTCCATTAAATACGTGCAGGTTGGGGTTAACGTGACGTAGTTGGTCAAAATCAATGACTGGGTTTGCCTGTACGCAACAATGGGTGCCGCACTCTGTATCAAAGGTCTCCTTCGCACACGACACAGGCTTCAAGTCGAGATTACACGCGTGCTTCTCTCTTATTTTTTTAGATCTTATTCTAGATGCGCTTCTTGATTTCTGATAAACTTTCATTTGATTTCTTTTTTACTTTTAAGTTTTGAGCTATTTTAGTGCATTTATATCACTGCGATATCAGTGGCACACCAATGTGCAATTTCGTTGCCCCACAATTGGCCAACTGGTGATTTTTAAGTCTCCAGTGGTTCTAGTCCGAAATAGATTTGTAAAATTTTGCTCAAAAATTTAAACTTTTTACACTGTTAAGTTTGTTTTAAACCCAATATCTTGAAAGTTATACAGAAAAAATATTTTACAGGTGTGTATAGTAGCAGTTAATTTAAATTTGTTTTTTGTGTAATATCATATACAATCTCTTCATTTCTACTTGTAATTTTAACCTTTTATTGGAGTTATTTTGAGGTTTTAGAATAACAGTTGCCGTCTTTACATTTCATTTCTCCATGTAATGAGAATACTAGAATTAGCCTTGAAACAAAATGGTGTTCAGTTGTGGTGAACTACATAAGATACTGCTGACATGCCTGACGAATGATTTGTGGATGGAGAATATCTTCAATTTTTATATCAGTATTTTCAGAGAAAGTGAAAGAGTTATGCAGTACCTGGAGCTGACAAATACAGTCCAAACTCGGCTTCTCACTGTAAGAGTTTTATACTTTGAATAATCCTTACACAAAGTATATGCCGTATATACATGTTTATAATCATGATTTCTTGAAAGCCACTGCTGTAATTGCTAGCTTCAGTTTAACAGTATTTAAGGCATGTTGTATGTATACATTTGTATAGCCTTGTGGGTTTGGGTACACTCTATCAGAAAATTACCCTCCATCTTCAAGTAAGAGTCCCATTAAAAGGTGCTGGACACCAAAAACTACAATATCATACACTTAGATTATGAATATGTATTTTTCAAAGGAATTGTCTTCTGAGTCTTCCTTAATATTGTGCAAAAAAAGAAAGTAAAGTATATTTTTATATGCCTATTGAATAAACATTTTATGTTGAAATTACTATTTGTGTTGCATTTCTGACATNTCGCCTCTCTGATCCTCTAGTTTTACTTGAAAATATAAAAACAATAAATACAACTATATAATCATTTTTATTTTGTTCCTGCAACTCGGCTGACATTTTGTTGTAACAGCTTTGCTCTGATCTCAACTTCAATGTTTCACTTTTCAAAAATTATTGAAATATAAATGAACTTAGGTATATTTAAATATTCAGCCTCAAAGGGGTTTAAGGTGCTTACCATCTGATCATATATAAAAGGTCCAGTGGTGTTAGAAGTGACAAATTAGAAATACTACATGTCATCCCATGCAACCTATTATAAAAAGTTAGCTCTTGAATTGTGTATGTTAAAGCTTTTCAAATGATCTAATTCATGTGGTATAGGGTTTGTATTAAGATAAGATATAAAAAAATATAGAACTCGGGTGTACAGTAATTCAAATCAATGACTGTTCAAAAAAAGGCCTTCAAATGTTTCTAATCATGATTTTTTGTCCTGACCATCATTTGTTTCTTCTGCTTCATCTCCATGATTAAAATCCTCTGCTTCTATAGCATCCACATCCATACCTTCCATTTCTTCCCCCAAGTCAGAGTCTAAGTATGAAGCATCGTTATCATCTGGGTCTTCACTGAGGTCTTTTTCTCTCTCCTCACTGTCTGCCTTCCAAGTCTCATCTTCAGGGACCTGATTGTAGAGCATGTCCATCATGATGGGCTCTGGTTTGCCTTCATTATCCAATGGTCTACTATGTTGGACTTGGGCATCTAAGGCCTCCCTTATTTTTTCATCCAGGTTATCCGGGGTGATCATAGACTACAATGAATATTATCAGTAGGAATATCAATAATATCAATAATAATCAACAACATAAGACTCGAGTAATAATAAGAACAAGCAAGCCAGGCCATACAAATGTTTAACCCAGTACCTGTATCAAGCCTTAATATATTCATCCTGTTTCACTCTAAACATGAAGAAATAATTCTGCAATACTGAGATTCTAACATAACACTCTGTTACAATACAGCCTAATATCTGCCACTGTGACTGTGCAAAATATAGTTTTAAAATTAAGATTTTTTGTTTACTAGAGAATATTTCATACATTGACATACATACACTATATTCCCCCAAGAAAGATTCTGCCATTTCTCTTCTGATTTCCCGCTTCCTTAATCCCACTACCATCTTTTGATAATTAGCTGCTTCAACCTTTCTACGTTCTTTCATCATTCGCTCCTCCCTGAAATTATTTTTCATGTTCTTTTCACATAACTTTCAAGAATCTATGATCTAGAAATACATATCTGCCAGCAATGCAAGCACATATTAATTCCTACAAAGGATGAAACCAGAAGATTAGAGAGGCCCAGACACCTCCTGGGTATACTAGTGGGCTTGATTTGGTCTTAAAGTGCAATTTAAGAACACAAATAGTCTTACATGATCTTAAAACATGAGTAAGACCATTTCTAGTCTGACAGCTAATTAAGTTGTCTCCCCTTGCACATTCTCCTATTGTGAGCAGAGGTGTCCTCTCTTATGAGGGGAGATATCTCCCATTGTGAGGGGAGGAAACTGCTTGACCACTTAAGTAGATGTTAGATCATTTTTGATCTTAAAAGCAGATTCAGTCCATTTTAAGACTACTGCAGTAATGATTAAGATCGTGTAAGATCACTTGTGAACTTAAATTGCACTTTAAGACCAAGTCTAGCCCACTAGTGGTATGTACTGCCACCTGGATTAGACAAATATACGTAATCAGAATAATACCACAGTGAATTTTTTTTTCAGCAACAGCTAATTGGTAATTTGTAAAAATTGTTCATTTGTGGCAGGTTCCTGGCCAAATCCATGATACCACCATTACATACTAGTACAGTAATTCATACAATAAGCAAAGATCATCTAGCAAAGCAAACACTTGGATGAAATTTCCTCTCAAACACAGGTTCAACCCTTGAAAAGTCATTTCTTTTACTTATTATAAGTTACTGTGTACACATTTGAAAATTGCCTACAGTCTACATATCCACCAAAGATACTGATTGTTCCTAATTAAAACCTTAAAATATATAGAACCTTTAATCAAACAAAAGTACCCAACATTGATAGTCCCTTCTGAAATGTACAGGCAGACTTGGCGTTCTAAATGACTGGCAAATTATTTTCAAACTAAATAATCATATAAAAACTGGAATAAAACATGAGTCCAAGTGAACAGACAGGTCAAGGAGATTTGTTAGTAGGTGAAAATTACTTTTTATCTCAAGGAAATTTCATTTTGGCAGGTAAATCCTTTATATTGTACCTTTAATCTTTAACAGACTAGTCTTATTCTAGATCCAGGTGATACAGAACAAGTGTCATACAAATTTTTAAATTGCCATAAAATTTCACCCAAATACCTTTGTTTTGCAATTTCAGCATTCCACAAGTCATTTAACTTGTGACTTTCTTCCCATTCCGCCATTTGGGTTTTCTGACTGGCCATTAAGTGTTCCACCTTATTCATGCCTAACCAATGTAAGGTATCACGAACGATCTCTGACCTAGGAATTTAAACAAGGCATAAACTTCCAGTTGTACATGTAATGAAGGAGATTTTCGGGAACTCTTTCCTACCAAAAACTGTACTTAATAGGGACAATCCATTTTGTCTAAAGTCTGTCAACTATTTAAGTACTCGATGACTAAAACCCTCAAATCTCTCTCTTTTGTGTCAATAACTTAAATTCAGGTTCAGTGTGAGCATATGTAGGGGTACAATACAATACAATACAATACAATAAATTTTATTTCATGTCGGTTACAAATTGAATGGAAACATTAGCTTTACAGCTATTCTCCGACTGAAAACATAAGTTCCCAAAAAGCGACACTTCAGAATAACGTTTCAGTTAAGTGGGTACAGTAGAAAAAGAGTTAGGACTGGTCATTAATTTTGAGTATCATCATACCTCAATGCATTCATCTGTGATCTGTATTTTTTATGCATTTCCCTTTTCCACGTTTTTTCATACTCATCTTCTACATTGATTTTCGGCCCGATCTTCTTTTCGAGTTTGTGCAAAGGTCGGGGGACTCCTCTGTGCATTCTCCATCTAACAAACTGGAGGGAAACGGCTGCATGGTATGGTGTTCTTAATGTGTCAAAAATATGTTTCTTGGAACAGAGACATCGCAGAGAGGACGTCATTTTCAACTATATTGTTTGACTACAGATATATGCACTCGGTGCTCTCACAGGTCTGGAGTCTCAACAACACACGTGGTGCAGCATAAGAGCAAGATTACAGGGAACAAAAATACAAATGTATTCACCCTAATATATGAGATAATAACATTTTTCAAATATAAAAATAAATTTAAATTTACTTGCACATGGAAATTATCATATGTTTTTGATAATATGAACTTGCATAGATTATGCCTTTCGGATATTGACTTTTTTGTTCCATATTTTAGATAAGCGCACATGTGAGAGCTGCTCAGAGATTCTCTGCATTTTCCGCGGGCAGAGTGTCGGCACCCCGATGTTCAAAGGTGTTTTCTCAAGATTTTATTCGAGCTGGAAACAATGGGCCGAAAGCATGTTTTCTTTGCAGCGCTGTTGGGATTCACTGGTAATAAGTGCATCGCTGAAAAGTACTTATAAGTTGTAGACTAGGTCATATACACGGTAATTCCAGGTTGTTACATGTAAATGCAACTTTTATTCAATACTAATACTCTCTCTACCAGTGAAACTAATGCTTACCATTTATTTGTGACAGTTGTCTCACCATGCCAGCCTAATTACAGTTGGTGAAAGTACTGTCAAAGCTATTTAGGAAATGTCTACTTTATTTTGGTCATATTACATGTAAACACAGTGTCATCTGGGTGAGGGTGGAATGTGGAAGGCAACCCAGTCAACAAAACACAGAATCTGGCCCGTAGCCAGCAATTTCAAAAGGGGGGTTCTTTTTCTGAAAAAGTGGACCCTTTCCCATAAAAACTTCATGTACCTAGATCAAATTTTACCCAGAGTGGACCTTTTCCCAGCAAAAGGGGCGGTTCTTTCGACCCCCCCGAATCCCCCCTGGCTACGGGCCTGAGAATGAAACCACTTTGCCCAGGATTCTCATATTTAATGCAGCAGGTAATTATATACCAACAAAACAATTAATATCTTTCAGGCTTATATGCCCTTTGGCAATATGTTAAGAAGAAAGTTCCACAAAGCGTTTGGCTATGGAAATCTCTTGAAAGGAAACCAAAAACCCTTGTCGTGTCCGACTCTGCAGAATGGGATCGAGCTGAAGACCTGTTGAATGCAGATTTAAGAGTTGCCAAAGTAAGTTTCTATTTTGATTGGTTGTAATTTTAGGAACACGCTGATCTGTTTTAGGGAATTGGTGCTGTTTATGTGACCTCATTTTACCTTATATGCATCCCTTTCTCTCACAATCCTTTTGTCACAGAATTGGTCTGAAGAGGCACTGGTTGTATAATAGTTGAATAAAATTTGTTTTGAGGAAAAGCTAGAAATGATTTTCTAATGAATTTCAGTGCAAAAGGCAACCAGATGCAATGATGCATTGGATTGAACTAAATTAAGTCCTGGTTGTCCAGCTTTACTGATCCATTTTTATTGAATGTCTTTTTTACATTAAGGATGTTTCATATTCAGGTTTTGGGATTTGACTGTGAGTGGGTGAGCAGAACTGATTACCATGGGCCTGTAGCATTGCTGCAGTTGGCTACTGTGACTGGGCTTTGTGTACTGGTTAGACTGTGTAAACTAGAGGAGATTCCCGAAGGACTGAAGAAAATATTAGCTGACAAAAGGTATACAATAAGCGTATACAATGGCATACAATGTGCCTGTTGTTGTAAATATTGCAAGCATTTTTAAGAATCAAATTTTTTCCAAACAATTGATATGTGGTCTGGATTCAAGTCACAGTTGAAGGCAATGTTTCCAAATGTATCTGTTCTATTATTAAAAGGTCTGTTATTGAAAATTGCCCACTTTCAGCAGCCAGGTAATGTATTTTTCATTGTAATTCTGAACTTGTGTTAATTGTTTCAGTATCTTGAAAACTGGTGTGGACCCACTTAATGATGGAAAGAAAATTACTCAAGATTATGATATTCCTGTTAAAGGCAGTGTGGATCTAAGAAATGTTTTGAGAAGATTTGTTCGAGGAATAAAGTAAGTTTCTTCCCCTATTTTATTACCATTTAAATCGTTGTTTGATATAATAATAATAATACAATAATTGCATTTAATGCATATTGTAACTGTGCTGTCTTTGTTAATATTTCCTGTGATCTTGACAGTGAGGGTTACCCAGTTGATAATTTAGTGATTAGATGGTTCTTTTTTGTTTAGCAATATGAATTAAGTTTAATTATCAACATCATTCATGAATGCTCACTGCATTAGTTATTTAAGAGACCATTCCCAGACCCTATTGCACCAACTTTGGATTGAACTCCAAGAGGATTCTCGCTTAATTGCAATTAACTTTAGTGGCTTAGATGTCTGTCACGCCTCCTGAAGCTGATAGGGGGTAATTAACTATCATTAAGCAACTTTTGTAGGAGTCCCAGACATCTAAGCCACTTAAGCTGAAAGCAATTTAGTGAGAAACCCAGTGGAGATGGACCGATCCTGTTAAATCGATCTAGGGATGGGAACCCAGTCTAAGTGGTGTATGGTGATTTCAGTCCAAATATTGGTCTGAAGAAAATGGCCAAGGACTACCTTGATGTTGATATGGACAAGAGCATTTTTCTGCGCTGCAGTAATTGGGAGGCTGACCAACTGACACCAGAGCAAGTGAGATCCAACTTTTCACAGTTCCTACAAACTTTTGATTGTTTCATAACTGATATTTGCTACTGGTTTAAGGAATGCTATTGCGAATTCTTGTGTTAGAATATGTTTCATTTATCAATATATTCTGAGTCTAAATGTTTTTTGTCTAAAAATGTGTTGCAGTGAACTTCAAAATATAAAAGCTCATTTAACTGTTATTATTAATTTTTTATCAAAATGCAGCTACTGAATATTTTAATTCTGAATTGCCCTAGGTTAACTATGGTGCCACAGATGCTCTGGTTGGAGTAGATATTTTCATGGCAATTGTGAGCAGACGCCTGTTTAGGAGTGGAATTGTGGGTAACTTGTGGTCAGATGATGATTTATTCAAGAAAATCCAAGCCATGTGCCAAGGGCTGGTGGATGTCAAATTTTCTGCTGGGCGAAATAATATTTTAGAGTCACAGGTAGCTTAACAATAGGGAACACATATAAAACAATGTTAAAAAATAACTAACAAAAATTGCCTTCAAGTTTCTAGTTTGTTTTGTCTTAAATAATTTTGCTGTATTATAGAAATGCAATCATTTCAGTCTTCAGTATGTTTCTGTGCATCTGATAAAATGCTTTCCATAATACTATTATTTGTAATATTAAAAGTTTTTGTCTGATCAGATTCAAGAATAAAATAAGATAAGATTCACTTAAACCTATCTTTTCTGTTTTGCTGAACATTTTTTCCAAGGCAAATGCCATGAACACATAATATCAAACAATTTTCGCAGTGAATCACAAATATTGTGTTCATTCCCTTTTAGAAACCTGGTTCAGCTGCTGTCAATAAACACCTTCCCAAGCCTGTGAAAAATGCTTATTCTGCCAGGACCACCCCTCTGTACCACAACTGTCAGTTGCGTGCTCCAGATGGTCAGCTTCTAAGCACAATTGACATAAAAAAGGCACAGTGGTATATAGACAAAGAACTAGGAGGTATTCTGAATTGCATACAAATATAAAAATGATGCTTAGGTTAGAAGTAGCACGTTCCAAAACATCACCAGCTTTTTCATTTGGTACGAGTTTTCAAAGATGACTTCTCATCAACTTCTGTCATCTTAATACTTTTTTGTGTTTTCAGTGAAGATCTGCGATGATCCTTTCACTGTGAAGTTAAACTTTGAACCCAGTGGGCGACCCGAATCCAGTAGGAACTATTACCTTCAAGAAAAGAGCAATATCTGTGTTGTTTGTGGCAAAGAAGAATCATATATAAGGAAAAATGTTGTTCCTCATGAGTATCGCAAGTAAGAATTCATGCCATAAGTATTATTTCTCAATTTATTCAAATTGATCAACTTTGAGGACATATAATGTGCCACATTAATATGCATCTGTTATTGAAATATTACTCTCCTTGAGCACTGACAGGTGTTTTTGTATGGATTAATTAGCAAAGGCTAACAGTGGAATCTGAAGTCTGAACCAAAAAGCAACTTCTTTGAAACTACTGGTTTTTCTCATCTCTTAGTTTTGTAGCCACTGTTGTTGCTGCTTTTATGCAAGTCGATACTGTATTGTAAGCAATGCCACATCGAAACAACTCTTCTTTACTTTCAGATACTTCCCATCCATCATGAAGGACCACTTGTCTCATGACATAGTACTGATGTGCACAGATTGTCATCAGCAAAGCAATCTCTATGACAGTGCACTTAAACAGAGACTGGAAGTGATGTGTGATGCCCCGTCAGGATCTCAGAAAGGGGTGAAGTACAGACAAGACCCAACCTTGGCCAAGGTCAGGTCTGCTGGAAAGTGAGTCTGGCTTTGGTAAGGTTATGGTAATATGTACAAAATAACAAAGTTGTATTGTTTGGTGCATTGCTATTTCAATGAATCAGATATTGTACATTTGTATTTTTTGAATAACTTTAAAAATGAAAAATTGATTGAACATAAAGTAAAAGAGCAATTAAACTCTTGTGTTAAAAACCTGTACATCTTTTTTAGAGCCCTTTTAGAACATGGAGATAAAATTCCTGCTGCAAGAAGAATAGAATTGGAGAAAATAGTAGCAGATTACTATGGTATCGATGACTTGGATGAAACAATACTAAAAGAATCTGTTGAACTTGATACCAGGTAATAGGTTTTTGTAAAGTTGTTCTTGTCACTTTTTAATTGGGAGCAGACACAGTCACCTTAGATACTGAAATAAAAAGATGAAAATACAAAGAAATAAAAAATGAAGACGTCAAGGAAATAGTGTAAAAATTTAAGAACCTGCATGGTTCAAGTTTATTGGGTATCAGCATGTATGCATTTAGAAACTTCATTTCCAAGCAGTCTGTCTTTCTATTTATTTGTATATACAAATGCGTTTTTGATACAGACTAGCCAATGATGACTTCACACCCCATGGACTCCAGGTAGTACAGTATATGATCCAGAACAGCTCTCTGGTGCAGTTTGAAAGACAGTGGAGGCAACATTTTCTAGACTGTATGAAACCTAAATATCTCCCCACCTACTGGTCTGTTGATCACAACCACGACAGGTTAGCAGACCTGGATAGTCAAATGAAGCAGTCCATTGGAGAAGCAACATGACAGTGACACCAGAGGGCGAGGCAGGAGTAGACAAGATAGGATGGGGTGAAGGTAAACAGTGCAAGAAACTTGTGGTGGCAAGACTAGCAGATTACATTGCATGGATAATGTACTAAGTCATTTAAACACTTGATATATAAGAGTGCAATATAATGGATGAGAATCAGGGAAAAAGTTGTAAGATATGTCATTTTTACTTTGAAAAATTGACAGCTCAGAAGGCTGTTGCCTTTAAACGGCAAGCCCCCTCTGATAAATGCAGTAGTTTCTTTATTAAGTATAAAAATTTACAAAAGTGAGGGGATGCTCTCACGAACTCTAAGTAAGAGTTGTGATTTCTGTTGTATACAGTAATGACTCGCTCGATCTTTTCAGTGGGCAAAAATTATATCAAACTTTCAGATACGTCATTTTAAAACCATAAAAATTATATTTTTTATAGCATTTGTGGTGCTTTTAATGCATAGAATAGAATAGAACTATTAGGTAGTCTTCTTTTCAATTTTGATGCCACCACTCAATGGGATTGCTTTTTTTAAAAAGAAATTAAGACTTAAAAAATACAGAATCTGTAAAATTCACGATTTTCACCCATTGAAAAGATCTAGTTATTACCGTATATTTGTATCATCATTTTTGAATTGGTTTTATATAGAATGCATCTCATCTACTGTAATATCACCAAAGGGGAATGAACATTTTTCTGTTGGTATTCTGGGTTTTAGGTGACATTTTGTCTCTTGATGTAAGGGTATTTGGCAGTTCTTCTTAGCGTAGCTTAATATGCTGTCACACTGAGGAAAACAAAGCAAAACACATTCGTACTTTGATTTTAAAGCTCTTCCTCCTTAAGTAACTGTTCTTACTTCTGCTAGGTTTAATCTCTGCCTTTGACAAAAAGCTCCATTAGCTCCATTTGTTGATTGTGTAAAAGCATTACAATTATAGTACTATGCACCTTCATCTTTGTCAAAGTTATTTTTGAGCATCAAGTTTTGCTTTTTAACATCATCATGGTGTTATACAGCTGACTTTATTTAATGTTTTTTCATAATTATTTCCTACTTTACATCCGAGTTGCATAGCTTCACAATAACTGGCTTGATGGCTCCTGCTCTTCCTGACATTCACCAGGTGTCTACTTCAGAAACGATAAAAAATAGAAGTAAAAATACACAACATTAATAAATGGTTTTACTGCAAATTTGTGGCAACTTTGCAAGAACCTTCCTGCATATTTAGGGCAAGTTTGCAAGATATGCTCATTCTTTGCTGCTCTTTTTGAGGTACGAATCTTACTATTTATGCTCTGATTCATCTGGACATCTTTCATTCTTAAAGTGTACATGGTATACTCTGAAAAATTGAGAATATTGATTGAAAGTGAATAATACAAATAAGAGCAAGACTGTAGATATTACTGTTAAATTTTCCGCACAAATCTGACCCTCTTGTAAAAATAGATGGAGAAAACGATACAGGCAACCTGAGGGTCTTTGTCTTCGGACCTTTGCACTAATACCGAGAGAATGAATGGAAAACGTGTCTGGTAATATGACTGGAGTAGGGACTGTCCGGTCTGTTTTGTCCGGGGTTCTCTCTGCAAACCTATCCCCACTATAGAGTGAGCAAGATGCTGTGCAAAGCACATGCTCCATATATCTAGAGACTCAAGGGCTTGGGAGCTCGAGGTGCACCGCCCAAAGCCCCCCCCCCCCGGCTCCTATTGCAAGCCCATACACTTCAATGGCAGTTGTTCCAGTGATAGGCTCTATCTTTTGCACATACTAGATATTTCCTTCTCTTCTCTAGCTTGTCACGGTCCTCGACCCGAATAGTAGGGTCAACCACTACTGCTTTTGAGTCCTTGATTAAGATAAGATCCAGAATTAGGGTGTTCCCCTGGGGTCCCTAAGTTGCTGTTCTCGTATCACCCACCAGTTGTTTTGAAGTGCTTCATCTACGAGCATTTGGCATATGTCGTTATGCCGACTAATCCAAGCAGATTTTACACTGGGGCATTGCCTGCTGATGTGTGAAGCTGACTCGGTTCAAGCTATGCAGCGTCGACAGTTTTTAGGCAGTGCTCTACCTCTGGCACGTTTCACTCATGGGATAGACATTGGAGCGGAGCTTTAGTGCAGCAATGCAGTGTCTGGGCCTTTATCCCACCTGGATTCTTGACGCTCTTATTTGCTGCGCCTGGCACCCCCAAATGAGGCTGCTCTGATGCCTTGGCACTCCTGCTTTTCCCACGATATTCTGTACTCCTCTTTCCAATCGCAATGGTAGCCTTTGCTGAATGAAGGTATTTCTAGCTTTGCTAGTGAGCACAGTTTTATTGCCTCTTCTTTTGCCTTAGACACTTCCCCCTGCTCGGCAGTGACCTTGTTGTATTGAATCCCAAAGGGGAAATAATTGCAGGACATGTTAATCACAGCTCAGAACCACCAAACACTATCACCACTAGCATCGTCGGCTGTCAATCCCACTCCTGAAGCTGAAGACAAAGTGGAGATTTGAATTTCATTTTGAAACTTTCCAGCTGCCAAAGACAGCTGTATTCAAGTCCACTGTATTTCTTTGCGCATCAGCTTCACCAGCAAACCGAGGTAATGACATCAGAAAGTCAATTTCATTGTCAGGATAACGTGTTTGTCGCCTGCGAGACATGATATCGCCAACTCTGTCAGTATGCTTCACAGTGATCAATTAAAACGGAATACAAATCTCTGAGGACCAAAATTCAATAAAATCCGACCCCCCTCTTCTCTCTAGATCTGCCCATCATGTTTTACCCACTGTAAGCGTAAGCCTAAATTTGGGAGGTAATTACAGTGCGCTTACAGTGGGTAAAACGTGATGGGCAGATCTAGAGAGAATAGGGGGGGGGGGGATTTTATTGAATTTAGGTCCCCAGAGACTTGTATTCCCCTTTAAATTGTTATATGCATAGCCAAAAGTTTCCTTGTCCTTCAACTCTGTTGGCACTATAGGGAAATCTCCTTTTAATAACAAGGGCACATAATTTTCACAATATTCTGGGACATGGGCAAGAATAGCCGGCTTTGATGGTACCTTGCTGAGAGCATTGAAAAATCTGTCCAATCTTCCCTGTGTGGGAGGTAGTGTTGACGGCTGGGATCTGTTTTGGTTTGGGGTTGGTGGAGTTACTGGCCTGTCTGTGCATAAAGAAGTGTCAAAGTTTTTTTTTTAAGGAGGATGCAGAAGTGAAATCAAGGTTCTTAAGCTTACTGTACTTGACACTTGAAAAAGGTGTTGGTAACTTCCAATATGCCTTCTCTTGTATTACAGTTTAGGTATCTCTGATATTAACTGCAGCTTCCACAAAAATAGGAGAGCTGCAACATGGGTACAGGTCTCGCCAAGACATTTTCATTTCAATTTAACCGAATACCTCTGGTTTTAATAAAAACACTGCATTCAAACTTAGCTTCGGTGCCTAATCATAAAGCTGTCATCTATTAAGATTGTGAAATAGAAAAACAAGTCCTAACGACCATCAGTCAATACACTTGATATACAGTTATGTTGTTCACAACTTAAATTTTCTTACCTTGGCTGTTGTTACACGTTTTTCGTTGATTTCTACCGACGCCACATCCCGGACCCATCCTAACACAAACTGGTTGTAAGCATCCAAACCCTTATAACATTTTAACTGGTCTTGTGTGTATGGGCTTGGTTTGAACAGAAGATAGTTGACTATGTCTATGTAAGTAACTCTAGGTAGTAATTCCACATCGCCGCTCCACTCTGTTATTTCATACGGGTCTTGCCCTTTCAGATAAGCCAACTTCTCTTCATACCGTACTTTCTCCGCCTCTTGGAGTCCTTCAGAATACGGTATTAATTGATTTTCTTTGCTGCCAACAGATAAACTTGTGAATTTTGTGTTTTTTACCCGCAGTCACTTATACTTCACCTCCGGCACTACCGCCATCTTGGATTTGTGTGTGTGTCCCCCAATATTGTGGCAGCTCATTAATTACGTCACGTATCGGGAACGCTCTATAGTCTTTATCTTATTTTTTGCCCAATTTTTTAACCACAACTATTCTATCATGTTTTTTTCGAATACCAAGACTGTATTTTTCCTTTAAAGTTCATGTCAGTTCTATTGACTTTATGTACATTTGTACTCTTGACCTGGCTGAGTTCAATGAAGTTGCAGTGTTTGTTGTGGAGACCCTAATTCCTGATTTGTTCTTCTCTTGTCCTGTGACCAATGGTAAGGACTGGGCCAACAAACACGTCATTTACACTTGCATCTATGTCAGGAACTTTGGTCGTTTTTATCTTGACAAAAGTTATGCAGGATGCAACTACACGGATGCAACAACAACTTCCACACATCTCTGGGTTGTACCACAGATGCCCACCATTCTTGTGCATACATCTGAAGTAAAAAATGTTATTATAGCAATTATGATAGGGATATCAGGGTTAAACATACACTGTACCTGAATCTACCTTTAGTTGCACCCAGAGTCTTTTTTATTTTATTTCCATTTATTTATATTATTTTTATTTTATCTATTTATTTATTTATTTTGTTTACCTCTTTTTCTTCTGTGTTAAGGTGCAGAATCTGTGTCATCATGAGAGGAGGCAGAGCATATGTACGGTCTCCAAAAAGTTAGCCACATGGCAGTTTTCCTGTCTCATACATCTCATGTTTGGCACATTGTTCTCATGCTTGGCGCATTGGTTTAAAATAAAACTGTTGCGAGTTGCACCAGGCCACTTTCCAAAAAAACTTTGTAAACCTGAAAAAGAAAGAAGTACATGTACAGTTGAGGACAAAATTATTAGCCCTACCTAGGAAAATTCTATTCTTTTTCAACTAATTTTCAAGCACTTGTTATAGAACAAAGAAATTTTAACACAATATTTTTTAACATACTTGCTTTATTTTGGAGGCTTACATTCTTTTATTTCAGACACAGAAATGTAATTGTTTAACAAAACCAAAAATTCACCAAGGTCAAAATTATTAGCCCCCCTGATTTTAATAGTCAATTTGTATCCTTTCTGGTTGATAACAGCCTGTGGACGCTTGTGGTAGTTTTGGACAAATGTCTGACATGCCTCCTGAGGAATTTAAACCCATTCTTCTTTGGCAAATCTTTCTAGTTCCATCAGATTTGATGGTCTTCTGGCATGGACCCTAGTCTTCAGTTCATCCCAGAAATTTTCTATAGGATTCAAGTCCCGGCTTTGGGCAGGCCAGTCCATGACATTCACTTTGGCCCTCTGGAGGTAATCTTCACCAGTATGAAAGTATGTTTTGGGTCGGCCCAATTCTATTAATTCTATCAAATGAAAATAAGTATTGTACAACTTGACTGCATAGAAAATGACCCACACAACACATTTGTTTAATTTTGTAACAGATAAAAAGAATAACATCTTAACTATGACATCCAACATTTTTAGAACACAATATTAATTATTTTTTGTGCTACGTTCAAATTAACAGAACGCCTCTTAGGCTATGATTTAGGGGTATGCACACTACACATTCAAGTAATTGATGCTTTTGTAACTGAAATATCATATTGTTTACCAGTTATTTTTGCCAACATTCTAAAAATATCAAAATAAATATATAACAACAGTATTTAACCAAAAGGATACAAGTACATGTATTAATCAAACTGTTTTTTGGAGAAACACCATAGCATGTTTTTCAGTGGATGCTGGCCCTTGGTTGTGTGTCATTCAGTTTTTCTTTCATTCACCAGACTTTAATTTAAACTTTTTCTTTCTGTTGCTTGGTCTTATTTATTTATTTATTTATTTATTTTTGTTTCAGTCTTGATTCTTGTTTTTCAAGTCTTTTCTTCTTTTTCATCTCTCGTTAATTTGCACCTCTTGCTCTGCTGTTTTCAGGATTGTTGGGTTTCTGCTTCTCCTTGACTCTCTGTCAGTATGCCCAAATTTCTTCTCTCATCTTTAGTCTTTCTTGTTGGGCCAGCCTTGGATGATTCTTCATTTTTTTGTTTCTCTGCTATGTTACGTGCATTCAACATCTTCCTTACGTGCTTCAGCATGACTATTAGCTCTTTGATGTTTTTTTTTTTTCCAAATTATTTTTGCTGACAGTATAAATTTCAGGTTTCCCTTTTCTTTTCCTATTTGGCTTTTGTTCATTGTCATCCATGTTTGATACTTCATCCACTGAAAGTATTATAAATATACCTTTGTTAATTATGCATGTATTGTAGTGTCCGTACCCCCTCAAAATATATCATATACATTAATCCATAGAATATTAATCCATATACAATCTATTATTTTGCAATTAGCTATATTTGGCAATATATTGGAAGCAATATTGTTCATTTTGAATGCAAAGAGTAGCATATATTATTTTCTGCAAAATGTCTTGCCTGACTCTTATTAATTAGTATCACTTTATCGAATATACATTTATATACAATGTTTTTTCTAAACATCATAGGACATGAATGCATTTTATACAATCTAGAACAATATTTTGTACCATATTTTGAAGTTTTATCATCATTGATAAGTAGCCAGTTATCCAATGGTTAATGTATAGCTTGGGGGTACAGACACTACATTTGGCACAAAATTCTTGCATATCTTTTCATAATAAGGGGTAATATGCTATTTTCTTCCTGAAAAATAAATGTCAGTGTAGACATACATAAAATAATAAAATCAGACAGAATATGCTGTGATTCCAAAATAGAACAGATAGTAGGGATACGGACACTACAAAAATTGGGAGACACCAAGGGGCTCATGATTATAAATACCATAGCATTATTAATAATGGCCACATATGCACAACTCCTTTATTATGTTTAAGTCATAACATGGTAAATTCATCTTCCTTTGAATCCAATCATAGCCTCATCAATACTTAGTTGTTGTTCAGGGTAATAGTTTTCTAAAAATGATTTTTTAACAAAGTCCAACATGCCTCTCACCTTGAACAATGGGTCATATTCAGGGTCATCACGTCCAGGTGTGTTTGCAGTATCACTGATGTGCAGATACTGACTGAGCTTTAAAAACCTTGTTTTAGGCATTATAGAACTTTTATGAGTGCATGAATTGAGAGGAGTCGCCGAGGCTAGTTTGCTGTCAAAATTTGTTATCATACACAAAACAACAGAATCAAATACTGTCATGCCTATAATTCACNATAAAAAAGGCGAGGATTATCAACCAGATATGAAGTTACTGGTGCAAGTGCAGATCGCTGCCCGTTGTATACTTATTACAAAAAAGCGTGCCAAAACGCTTGTCGTCAATATCCAAAACGTATTTATCGATAGGCAATTACAATAGACGAACTTAAACTTAAAACAAAAAAACTCTTCTCTGTTTAGGTCATACCTCTTAAGCGGAAAGTTAAATTGTTTGGCGAAGTCGGCGTTTGAGGAGGTTGCCCCTTTGTTGGCGAAACAGACTGAACCCGTAGATGTCGATTTGTACACCACTTTACTGATATATAATATCATCTGTACGGTTGCCTTTGGTAAGAGGTAAGCTATGAACATTTCCTAATTTAACACAGGCTCTGTAAAAATTGTTTGCTCAGTTGCTTTGACAGTGCGTATGTGTGTGTTTTTTTCATTAATTCTTATCTATATCCTTTTGCATCCATTGTCCATTACTTATAATACATTTAGGTTTCTTAAGGAATTCTTGGATGTTTCTTCATTGCATTTCTTGTTAGGTACATAACATGTATGAAAAATACTTTGGAGTATATAATATTCGTAACGCACTATTAAAATGGGGTTTATCGTTTTTCTGACCTATAGCTACAAATTTGACGATCCAGAGTTTCTGTGGCTGAAAGAAAAACTGGCGGAAATTATGACCGTTTTATTTGGAAGTCGCCTGCCTGCTGACATCTTACCTTTTCTTAAGCACGTCCCTATTCCCTCAACCCGCAGAGCAAAAGAAATTCGCAATGAGATGATTGATTTTCAAAGGCGAATGTTAAAGGAGCACGAAGCCAGTCTAAATCCAGGTAGGAGTGGATTTTATATATATATATATATACTCAGTTTACCACGAATAGCAATGCGCAAACATACATTTTAAAACTGATCTTTTATTAATAACTATATTTCCAGAAAATGTTAGGGACCTCACCGACCAACTGCTGTTAGCGCGCCAGGACCATGGTACAACCAACGACGGAGACGTTAAGAAAGTTTTGACAGATGATTGCATTATTCAAATAGTGTTGGATACTTTTATTGGTAAGTGAGTCATGGGCGTCATGTACTTCATGGTAAATGAGTATTTATTATTTCAGTACAAGATTGATATATACCACACTGTTTGAAAGAGTTTTTTTTTATTTCAAACAAAGGCGATTCTACATGTAGAAGTCAATCATGAATGTATACTTTAATTTGTGTTTATGTTACATGTCTTTTAATGCATGATTTGTGGTATAATGACAATGTGCACGGTCTTGTTTTGTTAGGCCCTTTCAAGTAATTTGCTTTTCGACTGTGTCTATCTAGGTGGAGTAATCGCATCGAGAGAAACGTTTAAATGGCTTTTGTTGTACGTAGCTGACAAACCAGACGTGCAAGAAAAGATGCATCTGGAAATTATGGACGTTTTTGGTGAGATAACAACACTCTCAAGCACGAACAAACACAGGATTGCACACTAACCTTATAATGGTTGATTGCTTTATTTTTCAATTTATAGTAAAGAAATATTTGACAAAATGGAAGAAAAAAACCCAAGGTAATAACATTTCCTGATGTTTGAAACAAAGATTCCATATCATTACTGGGTGCAAGCTTATGATCAGTAAATACAGACATATACTTGTAAACTTTCCATAAGTAATTGTTTTATGGTGCATTTTTCCTACCTAATTGAACTAAAAAATACTAACAATCATATGCTTTATCTTCATTTTCTCAGCTACGGAAAAAACGATTTATATCGAGAAAATTCAAATTGTCATCATATCATTATTATAACTTTATAACGTATTTCATTTCAAATACGTTTATCTGGCACTTTACTGCAACCTTTCTGAGAATTAAATGCAATATTTAAGATAACCAATATTTCAGATGTCCTGTCATCTAAACATAAACCATAAATCAGATGAACATGTTATAATTCTACAGACGTGGACGACCTCAATCAAAGCAAATCCAAGATGAAATATTGCGAGGCGGTTTTTAAAGAGACCCTTAGAATTCGGCCGGCTACACCATGCACACTGGCGCATAAGGCACTGCGAGACACTACACTTGGTAATCGAATACGGACTAAAGTTGTTTTCAGTAATTAAGGAGTACAAGTACAATACATCTTCAATGACCTCTTTAAACTTCGCAACATTCGTACTGTATATGAATAATGTGTGAATCGCATGCCTGTAATATTGATAGTTACATGAATTATGTATACTGTCAAGTTTTATGTATTTACACTTTAAGTTTCTGACAAAGTTACAAAATAACATTTCAAAATAATTTATAATCGAACAATATATTACAACAACATGTAGGCGGCTACGATATTCCAAAGGGCACAGTGGTTTATCCAAATCTCTGGGTGATTCATCGAGATCCAAGAAATTGGGAGTCACCAGAAGAATTCAAACCAGAAAGATTTCTTACGAAAGATGGGGCATTGGAGAAAATTGACCCTAAAATATGGCGGCCATTTTCTGCAGGGAAACGGAAGTGTATGGGCGAAGCTATTGCTAGGTCGAACTTGATGATAGCCATAGTAGGTTCCTGAGATGGACTTCTATGATTGTTTTTTTAAACAGTAATATTTTGGAAGAAATAATCATGAATTCTAACGGTAATAATTAATATACAGTATATAACCTGGACTCCAGTCACCATAAGTCTATATTAGTTCCATATCGTTTAAGTTGTTTTGCTAAATTTCCTTGGCTGGTTGGGATATTTTGTTGTCCATCATGTTATATTGACTATAGTGTAGACCTGCCTTTTTTTCCAAATTATACAGTATTGCAGATGATAATTACTGAACTTAGGTGTGAGTGTCCTTGACTTTCCATTTTAGTTTCGTATAAAATTGCATTATTTTTCCAGACTAATTATCATTTTAATTATTTTTTGTTTTTCTACAGGCCATGTTTTTCCGTCAGTTTAAAGTAGCCGTTCCGCCAGGACAGAAACTGGACCTTGACCCGGACATGTACCAAATTCATTGTGTGTCAAAGCCTCAGAAAATTGTCATCAACACGTGGTAGACACGTGGCCATCTTTGAATACCACGCGGTAAAGTGTTTCCGCACATATTTACCATTTGTGTCTAGGACGAAGTTTACTAATGTTTCCCTGGTCACATAAATATGTAAAATCAACATCTGAGGAATCATATTAATTCTGCAAATTGACACTATATAAAGATGCGCTTTACCAAAAATATCATGACATATGTACCTTTTATTGCAGTGGCTCGAAATTTTCACTATTAATAGAAAACACATAACTGCTCCAAATGTTTTTTTTTATCAACATTTAGTTGTCAAATTACTAGTGTATTTCTTAATTTTGCATTTGTTTTCTTTTTCTAAATACAGCCGGTATATATGTATTACACTAAGAAATACAATGCTTAATAGTATATAATATTTGTAAAGGCTTCTGTATGGTGATGGAAAAAGATATCTTATTTGATTATATTCTTCACTAAGCATTTACTTTATCAAGAGGGAATTAGCTTTTAAAAAAGGCCACTTGTAAAATTTGAGTTTCGATGAAACAGAGACATCAAAGTACTGAGTAAATAGTGAAAGTATACTCGTTTAAGAGTAATTCATATGAGATTATCGGTTTTTAATAATATTTTAACATCCACAGACGGCCATCACTTATGTGTAGCTACATGTAGAATTGACATATTTATTTAGAACTTTTTATATATTTTATTGACGATAGTATTAGAATCGTATTAGGATTAGTATATTAATAACAATGATAATAATAATTGCGGGGAGGAATATGTTAAAGGTGTGTGCTTATCTGATTATTTTATTCGTATTTCTTCATCATGTAGCACCCTTTCCTTTGTAAATATCTGGAATGGTGTATGGTGATGCCTGGTCCACTCGCAGATCTAGCACGTGATCGTCTCTCTTTGTCCGGCACATATGTGAAAGGTGACGATCTATTTGCTGTATAATATGGAGGACGAAGATGGGAAATGATGCCTATGTATCGAGCTGATTAACTTATTTATCTGAGGGAGGAGGGGGCTCCGAAACCAACGGGGAGTTAATTGTGGAGGGGTGGGGGATTATAAAATCTGTCCCTTAACGTGAAATACTTTTCTTAATTTAAGTGCAATAAATACTAAGCACTTTTAGAGCACAAACTTCAATTTTGTTGCTTTATGAACTACCCCGCACGTTTCTGCGCATACGACGACCAAGCCGATGTGACCGGTTACTCTGTCACAAAGTCAGATATTACCATATAATAAAAAATTGACCTGCCTGACGACTAGCCATGGGCTACAATCCAGTTCCAGAATTTGGTTTTACAATTTTTTTCTGTAGGAGAAATGGCTGTCTCATGCAGCAGCAACTACGATGTTACATTACTTTCCTCTGTACTGATAAAATCACAGGTTATTGTGTTTAGACAAATCCTGGGACAGGGTTGTGCAACTTGTTGTTTTGGTTTAATAGTTGTAAACCGTGTTGAAAGCTGTTCAGTGGAGGGAATCTATTTAAAATCGATATTACACATTCACCCTAAAACGCTGCTGGTGCGTTATCAGCTCGAATTAACACCGCGATGTATATTTTGCTGTTCTGTACTTATTTGTTTAGTATACTTAATAGAAAACCATCCCTCTGCTCGTCACCACAATTAAGTTTTCAATGTGTTTTTTCTTTTGAAAAAGCCGCCATAAACTTGAACTCAAAGTTTTCATCACTCTTTTACGAGAGACATTAATTAATAATGGCGTAATTATTGCACAACAGCGTGTGAAGTCTTGTTTGCCGAATGCTATATAAAATCCACTTAACAATCCACTGAGCGGGTACTTTCAGTACCATATGTGGCTTTTAAAATAAATAAGATGAAATACGGTTGAGTGAGACAGCCGTGATGACACGTTAATGTGTTTTTATTTACCTTGAATTCAAGCTGCATAACGTTTAAACCACACGCATCAAAAGAATGATTAACTAGAGCGCTGAATGAAGCGTGGAAGGGGGGCGACGTGTTATAGCTGCAATTACTAGACTCCTATCTCTCGTACTGGAAAAGTAATCATGAAATGACAAGAAATGTATTGCCGTTTTGGTACTTGAAGGCACGATTTAAGTAAACAAGCTTTTTGTATAAATTTAAACTTCTCTAACCAAACACGCAATCAGTATGTTTTTAGGTGGAATAATAAAATTTGTTTCTTTACCGGAGTATTTACTGACACCGATACGGTGTAGGCCTATTTGCATTCCAAAGGTAATGGATCCACAAAAGGAGTATTACATGGACGGGACGTATGCCTAAAATGAGGAGGCGCTGTGAGGACTGACTCAGCTTCACACTGTTTTTAAATGTTTGTTAAATAGAATCTATTTCAATCTTAACGTCCACTTTTTACTAATTAGAAACCTCATAAAATGATTCCAGAGTCCCACATTGCCATAATGCATGAAATCCGATTGTGTTAAACTTTTTAATGAATGTAAGAAGACCGTGTACTCGGATGTAGTCATTAATAGTGACTGTACTGGTAATGTGCTCGTTAAACATTTAAATGTTATAGAAACGACCATCAAATGGCCCTAAAACAAAGTCCACCTGCAATAAAACATACCAGGTCACATAGTCCGTTGACAGTCTATTAATCCCTTCTGCATGAATCCCAGGTCATAGTGATTTCGTTACTTAAATACCAGTATTATGTTCCAGTTGCTAGGCATAAATAAAGAAGGAAACCTGTCGTTGTTAAATGTCTGCGCATGCGTGTTTGCCCCAATCATTGAGGTTGGGTCAGGTGACGCGTTATAAAATGTTGCTAATGTGTTTTAATTACGTGATGAAAAGGATAATGAGTCCTATTGAATATTTGATATATAATTTTTATCCCTAAGGCCATAACATTTAATACAGGTAACAATTTGCTACATTGTTAAAATTGTTAACATGATTAGGATAGTGGCCAAATCTCGAACAATCAATATTCTTTTTTGCCTTCTGTCTCCTTGTGGATGGGACTATGAAAGTTTGTGGTACAATAGAATTAAGGAGACATTAACAAACATATTTGAACCAGTCAGGCAAAATGAACCGTTGGATACGTTTCTGAGCCATTTACGGGCAGTGTGACCATGACATCGAGTTTTCACTTAAATATTTAAATAGGCACATGAAAATGCATCGATACTGGATACATCGATAGCGTATGAAAAAGGTTCGTAAAATGCATCACGCGTCTACCTGCATTTTATGATAATGGTAAATGTCACATGAAATGGCATATGCTTGTGTGAAGTCAGTGGTTTTTATAGTGTAAGCAAATTACGCTTTGTTTCATTCAAAGCCATTCAATTGCAAAGCAAATGCTTTATTCCAAAAACCATGATCATTTTCCTAGATGCAAATCCCCCCAAAAAGCAGCTGACGCAAATGATTGATAAGTTGTGTTGTGAAAGGATCGTGCACTGTTCATACAGCATGACTATCTGCAAAGATTGATACCGCTCATTTCCTTTCACAAGAAAAATAAAATGAATAAGAAACCACGTCTTTCTGCTATATCTGGCGCATTCCAATTCTGCAGGCGAATCTGTCTTCACACCTCAGGAATAGATCATGGAACATGCAATCAAGGTTTAACGTGTATAGTATTTTGATGTCGAGCCTTAATTATACTTAATAAATAAATGAACAGGTGACATCCATGAACTAGCTATAGCTATTACATCTCATTTGTAAGCTAATGATCTTAGCTAACTGTGTGGCTTAATGATGTATCTGTGAGCTAACTGCGACTTCACTAATGTGATTGATATTTGCTAAGGTCACCGTGTAGCATCTTTGAGTGTGACATCTTAGATATCATCTTAGAGTGATAACTTTTTCGGACACAAATGCCACCCGTACACCCATCGGGTTGCTTGGTTTTCGATATATTGATTAATTAAACGCTTTTTAAAACAAGCAAATTATCCAGTGCATTAGCTGTACATTACCTATCCAAATAATGCAGGTATTTGCATACTGAGCTATATAAAAATCGACACGCATTACCTCTCTGTAGTCTGAATTGCAGCATTTATTCCTGAGGTTTCCAAAAACATATCGGTGGGTGAGAATTATAGCATTTATAAGTAAACAGATGTTGTATAAGTCGATAGAACTACAAAACATACATGTATTCTCTCTGTCAGTGTCAACGATTATTGTTATAATTATTTTAGAGTACTATTTAAGTAAGTGATTGTCAATTAAGATACTGCATTTACTTCCCCGAGGAAGTATTGTTTTGGTTTTTGTTTGCCTGTGTGTCTGTCTGTCTGCCTGTTATACAAAGCATTACACAAAATAATAAATAAATAGAAATAAAAAGAAGCGACTGGATTTTTGGAAAGTGGCAGGAGTGGGCCAAGTAAGAAATAGATTATGGTGATCCATTAACTATTAACTATTGGTATAATAAAAATAATATAGCTTGCTTGGCAGAGGACTGTTGCTCTGGGGGGGGGGGGGGGGGGGGGGGGAGGGGGGTTCTAGTTACCAATATATTCATATCACTTGCTGACTGTTGTAAATAGATGCTTTATCATTTTTGATATCAGGAACATGTTTAGTGGCTTAACCGGTCTAGTTGTTGTCTTATGTTTGATGGGCGTGGTAATTGACGTCACTCAAGCAGTTTGTTGTCGACAAGTACATCCTGACGGATATTGTGCAGACTGCACCATGGTAAGACATTGATGTATTTCTTTAGGTAGAAAATACACACGTCCTTTGTTAATCAGCACAATTAAAACTGCGTTTGAACAGTTATTCATTTATTATCCAACACAGGTACGCAAAGACAGTAATTAGGGAGTTTTCATCTGACCGTGTCCGTTATCTCAAGCATTTTTTTATTTTTAAAGCGATTAAATGTTGCCATGAAAATGAATTGTAAAAATAAACGAAAAAAGATGACAAAAATATCAAAAGTTTCCGTGTACTTCAGACTTGGTCCTTCTGTGGCAAAGGGGGTTGCAATATCTTTGGCTGTGCATGTAAGGGCGGATGCAAGGACAGCTGTAACCCGACTTTTTCGTAAGTTCCATCGGCTGCTTTCACAAAAACTGGTGCTGATTTTAACGCTAAGCAATATGAAAGACGGACATGGGAAATGTTCTCAAATCTTTAAAACTTTNTGCCATATGTGCCCTATGCTAAGGTTATGCCCTGTATGTTGACTTAAACAAAATGAGAACTGCTAACACATAGAGGCTTACCTATATGTCAAATGTTTCTAAACATAAATACCATACATATAATAATGATACATAGAATTAATAATTGTTTTGTAGTGTTAATTAATCAGGGAACATTAGGGAGGGACAGGGTTGGGTTTGAGAAACTTTATGAAATTCACTAAAAACTTTTCTCTCCTGAGCATGTACTACTAGGTTAAAATTTTCTAAGGAAGTGAGAGAGAGTGTTCTTTGTTCTTGGTGAAGCTGAACTCCTTATGATTCTGATTGGCTGATCATAATGAGACTAGGTTGTACTGTCCAATCAGGTTTTGCTATACTGGTATCTGACCAGTGTCACTTGGTAGTAATTAACTTAACAGCGTGAAATACAAAGCGAAGACATCCTGTCTGTAATTAGGGAAGAAACATCTGGAGCTTATCTTAGTCTCTGGGAGTTTCCCTGGGCATCTTACATCACATTAATACCCTCATCACACATAAATCCCTTTATTGTGACCAATAAATTATATATATACGGATCTCCTAACTTAGGATCAGTGCTCCAGTAGCACCATATTCTTGGATAATGTTTTATGCCCATCATAATGTTTATTCCAAAAAACGCACTTATCTCATCAGCACTGGTTGGTCGTCATATTGAATCTCGGCCGTGAATGGTTTGTTGTTGCTCAGCATAACGGTTCATTTCCTCTGCAACAGTCTCAAAAAAAAAAAAAAAAACACGAGGCAAGAATAAATTAAGATAATCTAAGACCTTTGCATCAGCTGGCAACGTGTGTTTTGGTCCAGAAACTTCAGTAAAATCTGGCAAAACGAAGTTTTCCAACGTGGTACCCCACTCTCCTAACAGTGGGCACAGGTATTCAGCCTCAGAGTCGGTGTCAGCAGCCGAACTTTCATCACTGCTGACATCGGAGACATCGATGTCCGATTCATTGTCATCCCATGTTTTTCTACCAGCTCTCAAAGTCACTTCTTGCAGATCTTCTAGCGGCTGTCTGCGGCCGTTATGAATGCTATAGGGTTAAATAAATTAATGGGATTTAAAAAACGGTTTTAGACAGCTTCATTTTCTGAACGGTTTTGGATAGGATATACCTTGGCCATTATAAGAAAACTGGTGAGGTTTCCAGGAAAATTTGTTTTCTTGCTATATATATATATATATATTAAGGGTTTAACCCACTGAGAGAGCCTTTAAGTGAGAATTTAATACAACAGTCTCAATTGGTTTCTGGTAATACTATAAAGTTTAAAAACAATCACATCTATTCCTGCCTTAACCATAACACTCTTGATTCATCTACCGATCATGTCTTTTGTCACTGCTTTGTATGGTTAAATTACACTAATAAACAACCTACAACAATTTCCTTGCTTAATGTTTGCGGAAATATGTGCACTAAACATAAGTGACTTCCATTTCCAAACTTTTCAGTGTGTTCATATCTGCCAAGTCCATCTAGTGGATAGATTGTCCATGCTGTCCAGTAACTAATGCTACTAACATCATCAGTATTCAAGATAGCTGCTTTAATGATAAACTTTCATTAGGTACCAATTGTTTAAGATACTGCAGCACAAGATTGCCATCCCACACAAGTTGATATCTAGGCAAGATGGCCTTATAAAAGCCTTGATTAAAGGATGATGGGAAGGATGAAAATTATCTAATTTTGGGGTTCCCAGGGAGTGTCCATACACTACAGGGTCCTCTTCCTCCCACTTGATACCTTCGCTAACTCTTTTTAGTCAGAATCGCTCATCATATACCCTCCAATTTGCTATTTTGTTTGGAAACATGGTGATAAACCTGTGGGCATATACCAGAAGCGGGATGGCTTGGTCAGGAAATTTTTGAAGATAAATGGCCGAAAAGATTTGCCAGGCTTGACACCACTGAAGGGAGTTGAGTCGTTTTTTTCTGGGGGCAGTGGCAAGGATCATGGTGATCTGACCTTCCATGTTATGTTCAGTTTGTGTTGTGAAATTTTCATCCCTATCTGGATGCTTCCATCTGCTCCCGTCCCTCGGCTGGCTGACCGCGTTTATGTGGTTCCGCTTGTATTGTGGTCAGCGTGTTCAATTTATGTGTCAGAGTTTCTATCATAGCCATCAGGCTGCTCTCTTGTGCAGATTTTACAGTTCTGGTGGCTTCTGCTATTCTTGTCGATGCCTCTAGCTCAGCTCTGTAACACAACAGCCCTCATATTAGACTGTAATCCTGCTATTATGGTTTGGATTGTATGGGCCTGTGGGATACGGGCTTTGTCTCCCAGTCTCTGCATAGAAGCTATGAAGTCTTAAGTGTTTTCTGTTTCCCCTTGCTTTTTGGCAAATAGAGTAGCAGCTGCCTGCCAACCTTCCGGGCCCTTTGGGCAGTAATGGTCTCTGAGACCTGTTGGAGTCTTTCTTTATTTGTCTTTATCTCAACTGGTAGATTGGCGAACCAGTCTTCTGCTCCTTTTAGGGACATTGGGAGCCAATGTATGCTGGCCTCGTCATTTGCCCCTTTTGCAGCCATATAGCGGTTATACTTGTAGAGCCACCGGCTCGCTTCTTGCCCCTTTGAAGACAACAGGTCAAGCTTTTATTCATTTGTCAAACTATGTCTGTAATCTTCAACTAAGATAAGCCAAACTATGAGTTGGAAAATGCCAAATCCCAGAAGTTAAAATTGTGTTCCTGGAGGGGCCTCTCCCCTCCAATTCCATTATGCAGGTACTAGCTGTGGGCAACATTGAGTCATCTGTCAACGAGAAGGTTAGTCTGGGTTCATTGGAAAATCCAAGTGAGGGGATTTCTCTCAAACCAGTTATGAAAGCCAGCACATCCCCTTAATTAATGCCCTTTCTTCTACCTGTTGAAAAAGAAATAGTACGCTATTAATTATAATCTTTGGCATTTATAACAATTTATTCTGAGGCATTTGCATCATACTCACTACCTGTTCCATCCTGGGTTGCTCCATCCAGGTTTGTATTGCGCCTTGTAATCGTACTCCTGCAGCATTGTTGACCATCTCATGAGCCTTGGTGTGCTGGGTTTGATCTTTTCTGTGAAACAGATTTGACGCCATGACTATCTCGTGACCTATTAGATTTCTCTGAATGTGATAATATAGACAATCTCCTGTATGTTTTTGGAGATATGGAAGCTGCTTTCTGCACTTCCTTACTTTTTTGTTTGATTTCTGCTTGTTTAATTTTTAAATCAGAAATCTTCTGTTGTAATTCGAAAATTTCATTACCATCATTGAGTGTTCTAATAGGTTCTCCCTCCATTGGAAAAAAGAGAGAGCGCCTAAACGAACGAATCCAAAGATTTAGCATGCTTCGAAGTGTCTGCTAAAGTAGAGGAATGCCTTTTTGTGTTAGGTTTTGCCCCACCCTGACTTTTTGTATGAGAGGACTCAAATTGAAGATAGGGCATAATTTTGGATGAAATTGTTTGGCCAAAAAGTTGTTGTAAAATGTTTTGGTTAAGGCGTATACCCCTTCCTCTGACAAAATTTTCTCCGCACGCTTCACCAATTCCAGGTACATCAACTAAATCTTCCATTGTAGCAGAATTGACATCTACCAACTGGGATGAAGTTGCCATTGTGTTGATGTAAGATCTATTACAATTAATCAGAAAAAAATTCAAGCTATTAACTGGCACTCAACACCAGAAAGATTTAGAAAAAAAAAACACCAATGGAAATTTAAAATGAGAAAAATAAATTTTCACTAAATCTATAAATCTAAAATCAAATTTTTATGAAACTAATAATTTACAGGTAAGTGATTTAAGTTTATCCCAGTACACAGAATATATCAATTGTTTAAACAACTTATATCAATATTCCAAAATTTAAATTAACCCTGTGCCAGTAAAACAACCAACTATTAAATCTAATTGTACCAGAAAAGGCAAAAAATTGAAATGCGACAAAAAATGGTAAATAGTGCAAAAAATATGAAGGTTAGTTGAATATTGCTGTTGCACGTGCCTTAAACAGATGTATGAGAACAATGTCTCCCTTACAAAAGGCAATTTCTAAATAAGTGCTGTTTTACTAGATGATAAAGTAAACAAACCAAAAAGGAATACTCCCCGTTCCCTACGCGGTAACCTTACGGCCAAAAGTTAAGAACTTACCATGAAGTTTCAAAAACTTGACCCCTGCCCGCCAAATTTTTCAATAGGGCGTCGAACAAAGGAGAAATTGCCTAATGGCTTGCAACAGCTTTATGCTAAGAGGTTGTGTGTACCTCATCGCCAATAAAGTGTTTTACTCTATTCTAATAGCAGTAGCATCACTTCTGGTGCTTAATGAGAGTATTGCCTGGTCCTTCTGTTTAAGTGGGGCACTGTGCTTGTCTTTGTCTCTATCGTCAGGCTGGAGAGCAGAGCGTGCTTCTGAACAGCTTGAGATCTGCTATGATCTAGGGCGTCACATGGTATGCTGTTACTTTATATGTGCGCGCCCCTGCGCAGTCCCCATATGGGCATCAGACATCCCAGGATGCTCTTGGCAGTGAGAAAACACCACACTGTTGTTTAACCATTGCATAGCACTGTGATCTATCAGGATGGTAAAAGCAATGCCTTGTAAATATGGGTGGTGAGCTTTCACACCTTCAACCATGGCCAAACACTCTAACTCTGTGATAGTGTATTTACCTAGAATCTCCTCGGGGATGGATGGAATTTTATTAGAATTTTGACAAAAATTGCAAGAGTTATGAGAAAGAATATTTAGTTAGTAAAGGAATGTGACATTAAATACAGTGGACATGTTAAATGTGAATTAATAAATAGCTTTTTTTTAGATCATTTATGATACATTAAGGTTCAGTAGAATATACCTAACCTGATTAATTAGTCATACCTTTGCAACTGTTCCTGTAAATAAAGCCCTGGTACAGCCTCTTTGAAACATGTCTTTCACTTCTCTTAATGTTCTTTCAATTGGTTTGATCATGTGCTGAGCCAGGGCCTGTATCTCCTCTGGAATGACAGTGGTGCATGTGGTTCTGCAAGAAAGGAAAATGAATAAGTTAATAAAAAATTTAAATGATTATATCTGACAAACTGCAATGGTTCGCTTTTTTTCCATATTTGACACTTAATTACACAATAGATTAATACAGGTTTAACACCATTTTTATGTAATCAACTAACAATATTGTAAAGATGAAAAATTTGTCAAAAGAATAGTTATATGTATCTAAGTAGCTCAATAATGAGACTGTAAAAATGTCTAAGAATTCAATCTGAGGTAAAAGCACTTATAAACAAAACAAGGCATAACTGCATCAAAACTGA
Organism: Lingula anatina; assembly: GCF_001039355.2. The sequence continues at coordinate 807,798 of NW_019775558.1, read as the reverse complement.
ACCTATCAAGCTTATTTTTGAACTCAACATGTATTTTAGTAAGATTAAGCAGTCCTGTGAGTTTCATGTCAATAAGCCTATTGGTTTTCCTTGAAATGTGTTTACAGGGTTGAATATATGTGAAAAAACAGCATAACTGCTAAAATAATGGCCCAATCATGTTGATTTTCGAAGTTGACCTGCGTTTTATGAATATTCATCAGCTCTGTAAATATAAAGCCAAAAGGTAAAACTGTCTTCCACTTATCGTGCTTATGCTGAAAATGCACAGCGATGATGGTGAAGACAAACGCAGGGGACAGCAATATGTACAAACACATCTGTTTCTGTACATAAAAAAATACAAAATTAACAGTATCCCAAAAAAGTAGTTTTCCTGAACCATTACATTTTTCTGTTAAAAATTGCACACCCATAAGTACAGTGATAGCTTTCTCATAAAGCCTGATGTTCTTGACAGAATCTTTGAAAGCCGATTCAAGCCTGTGGGCTGTACAATGAATGATGACAGATTCATTGTTCATTAACCTTATATGGGCCACCACTCCTCTTCTCACTCCTGGAAGAGAAATAAAGTTAAAATGAATATAATATATTTCACAAATGCAAAGATTTTAAAAGCCTTATTCTAAGGTGTTGTATTGAAAAAAAATGATATACCTGCAATACTTCCAACCAAACAGCATATGTTTCAGAATAACAGTATGTTGTTTTACCTTGCATATTTGATGCTCCGTCTGAACAAAAACCACACACTTTGGGCCAATGAGTTTCAGGAGAGGAAAGATCCATCAGAGTTTTGTCAACAAGATGAAATATGTTTTTCCCGCTTATAGACTCTGGTGTTCCTTGTAATCAAGTTAAATAAAAATTACATAGCTTAATTAGATCATGAGCATATCAAGCAAATTGAGGTCAAGTAACTAAATTTGTTTCCAACTATCTCTAAAGCAAGTTGGTAATCCAAATAACATGGGCCTAATGAAATTGGCCTAATGAAATTGTTCTAAAATCATATTAACAGAAATACTAAAGTATTCTAATCAAGTAATTTAAATCAAATGACAGATATAAATTCATTTAAGGAAATGTAAGATATAACTTACTTATTCCAATGAACCTCTCTGTAATGGTGCCATCTGTAGCTGTTCTAAGGTAGAGATACTCATATTCATCACCCATAAAATCCGATGTTCCATCGCATGTGATACCCACAAAGTTTGTACTCTTAAATATGTCTCTGGTAGTTTGGTACTCTACACCTATATTGGAGACAAACTCCCTTGCTTTTTTATCATTGAGATAGCTGGTACTGACATCTAAACCTTTAGCTTTATCAATGTCACATAAAATGGTGAAAGTCTTGAAAGACAAGTGGTGCTTTGCAATGCAATGAGCATTTCTAAACAAAATATTCAAACAACTGCTCTCATTTGTCCTCAACATTCCCACAGCCCTTCCAGCTTCAGTGTGTACCAGCTGCTCCCTCCCTCTTCTTCTACTTTTGTCTAATTTTTTCTTCTTCTATGAGGCTCACTTCCCCATTTTCCTGTATCAGCAATCGGTAATAGTCGGTTTTACCAAGGAGTTATAGCAGAAGGAGATTATACGCACGCCTCTCTATTGTCCGATGTCTGTTACGGTGGGCGAAGCTAGCTACAGGGGGGCCTCCTGTCTCAAGGTTTCGTCTGCGTCGCTCTCTTCAGCTTGGAGATTAATTTCATATGCGTTATTTCGCGTTAGAATTCGAGATCAGTAGTGTCAAAGCGGCGCTGTATGCTGACGATTTTTTTCACAGGTAATTATTTGGACGATGTGCTGGAAGGGAACGATATCATAGAAAGCAATTATAAGGTGGTGACTGAGGATGGTCGCCATGAGTTTTTTGAGTCGTTGATAGATGGCTTTTTTTTTTGCACAACCCAGTGAAAAATCACCAAGGAGAAGTCCCAACTGTCCCAAGAAAGAAAACGTCCCAACTGTGGTTTGTGAAAATGACATTCAAGTGAACGTCTGTCCTCACTGCCAAAGGACATAATATTATTCAAACTATTATTTACTATATAAACTTAAAATATCTTTTAAGTCGACTCTATACTCAAGCATCATAATAGTAGCATCTGTGAGTAAAACCATTTTATTATATCAATAGAAGAACAAAACCAAAAACAAAATTTTACACATAAGCAGTAATTTATGAAGTCATAAGAATGATTAAGTTGCTACAGTTTTCCAGTTTTATGCAGTCTATGTTGGCATTTTTTTCAACCGTGCAAATAGAAATAATTATATTCTTTTTTATCTGACTTGCTGATACCAATCTGTGCCAGATACTATTTCACTCACAGGCCAGCAAGGTCTGAGAATCTAATGGGCCGAATGAAAAAAAAATCCTAGAAGATAAAGTGGTTAATTCTTACAAATTGTATCAAAAACATGGGATTTTCAAAAGGTTATTATAAAAAATAATATTTATAAAATAAAAAAAATATATATATAATTTATGTCCACTTTTGAAAAGTATAGAGTCAGTTAGGTGACTGAAAATATTTTAAGATGTCATGAAGGAGCACTATTAATTTAATGCAATCTCCGTTGGCCAGTCTTATCCAGTTTCTTCTCCAAAAAGGACAACTCAAGTGAGAATTTCTTCAGGGCCTTTTCTTCTGCCTGCCAATGCCATGCCACTCGGAAAAGAGAGAAACCTGTAGGTTAGAAAAAAAAACATAATAGCATTATGAACTACTAGTATCCATGTAGACATTATGGAATTACGCAGTGAAGTTTAATGTGTCTTGTTATGACTTGACTGAAATAATGTTCACCACATAAATGAACAATTTACAACTAAATTTATATAGAACATCAAGATTCATGATCGCAGGCTAATAACCCCAAGAAATTGAAAGAAATTGTACTTATTACAAGAAATTATTTAAATCCGCCCGGGTTCCTACTCTTCTGACAGGACAAAAAGGGGATTTCAGAGAGGCTAAAAGGAAAATGCCCAAGGTTGTTGTATTTTGAAAAAATTTTAAAAAGGGTTCTGTTGTTAGTGAATGTTTAATGCATCGTAGGCATTACGACAAAAGTAACTTACCCCAAACACACTGACCTCCTTTTTTCATTGACATTTTTAAAATTTTTTCCAGCCTGACCATAATTCATATATTCAATGCAGCCTTCTCTCATATTTATAATAGAAGAAAAAAACTTGAGTAGTGTTAAGATATGCATGTCAAATTCATTATCAATTTTGAGAGAACTTCTGTTTCAACACTGCAAGATGAAATATTTACTTTCAAGTAATGAATAAACCTTAGTAGAGTTCTATTCTTTTGTAACCACCAAGGCAAAGCTTCTTTCATAAAATGAACTGAAACATCCAAGCTTGCCACCTAACATGCCAAAGCAGTGAAGTATAATTACAGTAGAGAAGCAAATTATAGAGGTGTCTTACACAATAAGGTGTCTTACCTTGGCTCAAAGAGAGATGTGTAGTGAGATAACAGGTAAAGTAATTGGTGGAGCCTAGGTGAACTTAAAACCTTAAGACTTTAAATTAGAAGCACCAGGATTCATATGTGATCTTTTTTCAAAGGTTTAATATGAATTAAAACATATATATGTAAAAAAAAAGACTAAATAAGTTTAAAATAACTATACCAAAGACACTGTGACGTCAAACTTCCTGTTAGACCGCCATGATGGAAAATGCTGGGTAGAGGCAAAACTTTTCCAGTCAAAATAACTCAGCACCTTACTTTAACAACAAAGTTGCCACTGCCCACCCACCATGGTGAGAAGAAAAATGATGACCAACTGTCATGTTAAGTTTTTTTAGTTTTAAACACGAAAATGGTACAGGCAAAAATGGTACATTTACCCATAACACTAAAGTAAAAAATTGGTATTCTGAACAAAACGGGTTATTTTTTCAAGAGATATTGGAGCAATACCCATGCAATATATACCAAGCCACGACCAAGATGTTCAAGAATCTAAACACACCAAAATCTTTTATAATCACGCATTTGAAAAGTGCAAAAAACTTTCAGGCTTTTGGTCGTAACAAGCGTAACAGTTTTTGATCTGGACTCGTGAAAATTGGCCCTTGTCGTATTCAAGTTAGACCACATATAAAATAAAAAAAAAACAACAATACTGCTCAAGAAAATGTATTACACACACACCAATTAGTTAAATTTTATGACTGTCATGTGACACAAATATCAAAAAGTAGGAGGAAAATGTCTTTTGGAGTGATTTTTTTTTCGAAACATAAACAAGATGGCGGCTTATGCATCTGCTTGTTATTCGGCTACTGAAAGTGCACCTAAGTTTTATTCTATGCTATTGCCACAAATTACTAAACAATTGCAACTGTATAAAGACCAAATTTTCTGCATCTGATACTATATTTGTAAGCACTTGTTATGAGTGGGAAATATTTTTCGTGCAATATTTATTCTCCACACACCAACTTGCGAGATAGACGTGGAGCTGGACACTTACACTGTGAGACCCTACGTCATAAAAGTTGCAATTTATCTTCATATTTCGTGTAGTTATGCATTTAAAAGCACTTACCTGTATTTTGATAACCTTATCCAACGTTATATCGTCTGCACTCTGTACTTCTCTCTTTTTAACAAACTTTTGAGTGCGTTTCTGTGTGTGTCCTCTCTAAACGATAGACAAAGGCACCTATTCTGACAAAAGAGATTTAAACGAGAGCATAACAGAGATAGGTACCCATTGTTCTCTGGGTTCTATTCATTCCAACCAATGAGAGATCGTAAAACGGGCTCCACCCCCCACGCGTGTAATCTCTTTCTGTTATAACTCCTTGGTTTTACGGGTCCCTATTTTAAAAATACATTTTAAAAATACACTCGCTTTTTCATTCATTGTTGAAGTAACGCTATTTTTACAAACTCTTAAATTAAGGTTACCCAATATTATCACTTAATTGAAAATTAATTCATGATATAGTAGATTTATACACCAAAATATATATATGAATTTTTTTTTTAAATCACCAAAGGTTGTTAAACTTCTTATTATATTGATGAGAGTAAAAGAAAGAAAACAGTATTTAAAATAGAATTTTAAAAAAGCAAATAGAGTTTTAAAAAATTAATTAAAAATTTTGTCAAGAAGGAAAAATAACCTTTTCAATATCAATTGTACTTTGTGTGTTTCAAGTAATAAAATAATTGCAAAAAAAAAGTCAAATAGCTGATTCTTTCGCATTGAACACTTATAGTCAATATTGTTTGTTTTTTCGAAAAAGTGAAAAGTTGTGTGCAATTCATGGCATGCACAGCAGAGGCGTGATCTCGTGTCGCCTGGACAATCTTGTTGAAGAACATAGTTATAGATATATTTTTTTCTGGATTAGGCCTGCTACTCCACTAAACACCTTCTCAAAGCAGTTAATTTCATCATCAACAAGCAGATATAAAAATGTTTCAAAAGTTTTAAGTAAGAAATATTGTAATTTAATGTAACTTTTGGTGCTTGACATAGTCGCAAGAATTAATTATGCTGGTTCAGCCCTCTACTCACTGACAATTTCACATAAACACCCAAATTTTGGTCATTTATCGATTTTCTCATCCTTCAACTATGAACTTGTAAAATTAATTCATGCGATTTTCCCCTAAATTATGCAATAACATCTCATTACATTTTTTTCTTTTTTTACATTTCAAACTGAATCTAACGCATATTTGTAATATTTTTACTCGTGTGTCATTTTTTTTTTCGAACGGGAAAGGGGGGGGCTTGATAAAATGTCCCTCTCTGGCATTCACAAATGTTGGCAGGTATGGTGTAATATCAACCTATAATGCATACGGCACACAACACAGATTTTTCCACACAGAAAAACATATTACTCAGGAATTTCTCTAGATCCACACCTCTCGTCTTGTACTAAATGTGCCCAGTCTATCTTTTCGTCAAAAGTTGACTGCCAAGTATACAACAGAAACCTAAATTTCCAGGAATTGCTCAAAAGCCCCAAGGAACTTCTTTGGTTTGAGGGGTACATAATCCGAACTGTCCCTCAACTTATATTTGCCATTTTCTCTCAGATTGTTGATTGTTTCCATTGCCTTGAATTATCATCTGAAAATTTAGATGGAACTTAGAAGATTCTCGGCATCGTAGAACAGGATTGAAAGGGTTTTGATGAGGATCGGACCCCCGGGAAGAATCCTGGTATTTTTGTGAAGTCAGTGGAAGGGGCCATTGTCAGTAGTAGTCAGTGATTGTGGTATCTTTTTGGGAGGAGAGTGTTTACCCTTAAATTATCTAGCAATTATTATTTATCATCAAATATTGAATAATTACTTGACTCTTGAGGAGAGTAATTTTTCGTATTATTTGACCGATTCGTAACTTGTGCGCTGCTTACTGTGCGTCATGTTAGAACATATGACGCTAATTATTTTAATCAATAAAATTTATGAAAAAGTTACCCCAATTCATTTCTTATTTTCCAAATTTTCATAGATAAAAAACAGTTTGGGATTAATTTTTGTTCATATTTTTAAATAATTGTAAATATGATGATAAAAAATAAAACTTTCTAATTCTAATATATCAACAAGCTTGTGTGATTTATAATTTTTTTTAATATATTTTTTTTTTCAAATTATCAACTTTGTTGTATTGATGTAGAGATCTGTACATCAACTTTATGAATTACATTTCATCAATGTGATAATAATGGGAAACCTTAATTTACCCGATTTCATTTTTTATTTGCAGAATTTTCAAACTAAATATTTGCAACAATTTTTGTTATCACGAAAATATCTTAATATTTGTAAAGCGTATGTTTCTTTTAATTTGCCTATTTTTTCTTAATTTTGTCTTTTCCTTTTCTTTTTATTTCCCCCCGCAATTGTGCAATTTTACTTTGACGCACACCCCCATTGGGAGCCTCGTGCTACAATATGTGGCCGACAGATGGCGCTGGCATCTCTTCTATTGGGAAGTGGCCTTTGGTAGAGTACCTGTAATAACTCATTAAAAACGTCATTAAAAACATATTAAAGACATAATAATTATATTCCATGTCAATAGAAAGGTTTGTAGAGTCTAACGATACCAAATTTATGAAAATCGCGCCAAAATTGGTCGAGTTATTAACAATTAAATAGGGACCTGTGAAACTGACTATTATCCAGCAATCTGCATTTTGTTTCGAATACCATTAGCGGAAGGTATTCTCTCCTTGGCCCTCCACTGTCAATGGTTTCCTCCCAATGGAAGGACACATAGAGTGGTTGCCGTAAGTTATCAGCAGCCAGACACTGCTCCAGAGAGTCTTCCCAAATCGAATATCTGCTAATGAAAATTTCTGTGTTATTCCTAGTTGGAGGGTCCTCCAGACCCGCCGTTACTGTGTCAATTCTACGCTCCTCCAAAAAGTTGCTGCTAAATATCTTTAATATTTTGGTTGTGTTTACTTCATTTCCCCTGAAAAATGTACATGTCATGTATCACATTTGACAAAGACGCACTATGCCAAAAAGAAACGTGTTCAAACATGTCTCCCTGTTAAGTGATATCATTATAGGACATATGCAATAGGAAATGAATTGGTTGCTTAAAGTGTTGGTTCACGTATATAATCTTACTTGTAATATATGATATAATTTATTAAGCAAAAGCTGGAATATCATCATTTCTTTTTCTTCATAAGGGAACTTAAATATCCCTTGGTCACACAACCAATCTAAATGTTGTTGTACAGTTCTATCGAATTCCGTTCTATCAGCACTGCAGTGTATCTGTAATTGGTAAATATTTAGGGAAAAATTAAATTTACGTACATGCAGCACTATAAAATAAACACAAAATGCTGAAAATTAAATGTGGTAGGACATAAACATATATTGCTATTATGTCATAAAAGGAAATCTATGGTTATTTGAAAGTTGTTTTTATGATTTCAAACAACATAAGGTAAAGACATAAGTAGAATGAAAAAGTTTTAAAAATCAATCAATAAATATATGTCAAAGGAGAAAAGATTCTAATTCAAGGATTCCTATGTTTGTGGTGTTAACCTAATATCCCAATATTAGGACTTTGATAACCTTTGGAAATTGCCATCCATTTTTTCTGCCAATCGTTTTTTATAAATGGGATTTAATATCAGGAGGCTCGCAACATCGTCTTTGTCCTGATGGTCCATAGGACTGTCAATATCGGAGCAGGAGGAGTCGTCTCCTTCCTCTCCTTCTTCAAAGACCGTCGCAGAGCGTTTGGCGGGTTTCTTTTCGGCTGCCATTGTCGCCCAAACCTCGCCCATTTTCTGTATATTGGAGGCAACAGCCTCCATAGTGCCCTTAAGGCCATCAATCGCTGAGAAAATGTTTCTCGATTCAGAGGGGGTAATACCCACCCCTGACCCCAGTAGGGCGTCTTCTTCTTGAGAAGAAATATTGAAGGTTTCCATCAAAAAATGAAAAAAACGCGTAGGAAGAATTGTTATGCGTCCGTCTGGAAGTCCAGTTGGTTGCGCACTGAAGTCCGATACGCCTGCGCTATCTCATGTGGTTCCGTAATGAACTTGACAGTGATGAAGTAGAATATCAGTAAATGAAAGAATCATCCATTTGCTGATCTTGCTTAACAGCCCAAGTTCAGGATCAACAGTGTCCTTGAAGGACCAGCAATTCTCTTTGGGCAGATGCCAAGTGGGATGTCCCTTTGGGGAGGGCGGGGGATGTCAATCCCAAAAAATCTGAATATCACCTGTGACATATGTGTCGATACATTTAACACTAAAAAAAATGGGAAAACCTGAGAGACCCATTTTATTTGTTTAAATTTTATTTTACACGCAGATATTACCTGCATTTGTCTTTTCCTCAGGAGAAAGCAAAGAAATATGTCTCCAGCTTGTTGGGGCTACACGTAGTTAACCTGTTGTTTTTGGTGACACACTTGAATAGCAGAGGGTGGAGTCTGGGGAAACCAGGCCCACCATGCAGTAGGCTCCAGCCCACCAGTTGTCCACTTTTGAAGAAAGCCCCCTGATGCGACTTTCCAATATGTTATGTCTGAAAACCAATGCATTATTTGGTCCTTCAAAAATATCCTGCTGGCTCAGTGCCTCCATCAACAGCCTGAAAATTGCCAAAACACCAGTAGGACATTGCAAAACATTAAAATAAGAGTTGTAAATATAAATAATGACCCCAAGTCCTCTACCCTTTCATGGAATGACTTTAGACACACTTTATGTATGCCTCACCTTGCCATGTAAGCACGAGAGGTGTTGCTTCAGCAATAGTTTCAGACTGTTCAGACATGGCCATGGGACATGTGGTTGTGAACCACACATCTTCTAATTCTTCTCCTTCCTCCTGAAGGTCAACATAGTTGGCATATGCTCCAGGCTGCCCAGTTATGAAACTTAAGAATATATACATCTTTCATGTGTGTAGTGTCATAATTGGAAGTTGGTTTTCACTATGCCCTCTTTTTTCTGTTTGTTACAATATCACAGTAAAAGGTCTACAAAAATTTCCAGAAAATTTAAAGATAATAGTTATTTTTAAAACATTTGAAAAAGGTTTTATTGATATGAATACAAAATAATGACTTTTTAATTTTATATATATATATTGTAAGCAAATATAATTAAAAACACGCTGGGGTGTATGAGCTCTTGATAGGAATGACATCCCTATAATGATATATTGCTTTAAAAAGGAAATTATAGCTTATCAATAATTTCTGTATAAAACAAGCAAGATGTCTCAGGCACAATTACAACTTTTTCCTCCTACAGCCATGGGACATGTGGTTGTGGACCACACATCTTCTAATTCTTCTCCTTCCTCCTGAAGGTCAACATAGTTGGCATATGCTCCAGGCTGCCCAGTTATGAAACTTAAGAATATATACATCTTTCATGTGTGTAGTGTCATAATTGGAAGTTGGTTTTCACTATGCCCTCTTTTTTCTGTTTGTTACAATATCACAGTAAAAGGTCTACAAAAATTTCCAGAAAATTTAAAGATAATAGTTATTTTTAAAACATTTGAAAAAGATTTTATTGATATGAATACAAAATAATGACTTTTTAATTATATATATATATATATATTGTAAGCAAATATAATTAAAAACACGCTGGGGTGTATGAGCTCTTGATAGGAATGACATCCCTATAATGATATATTGCTTTAAAAAGGAAATTATAGCTTATCAATAATTTCTGTATAAAACAAGCGAGATGTCTCAGGCACAATTACAACTTTTTCCTCCTACAGTTATTCCTGTCAATGAAGGGGCATTTTCACCAACTATGTCTACAACTATATCTGTGTAAGGACCTTCCACTGACTCTTTTCCTCCTCCTGTCTTGGGTCGCTTTGTGTTGGAGAGGTCCTTCTTTGCATTGGAGTACAAATCTTTCCACCATTGGTCTTCATGCCCAATTCAGCAAGTATTGTATCTAACTGGTGAACTCCCTAACCTTGTTTACGCAAACATGCTCTCTGACAGTGAGCAATTTTGCTACACTTGTAACATTGTTTATCTTTGTAATAGTATATGTCGGCATCGTGTCTGGTACTGTTGCAAGGAAAGCACTGCTGAAAACTTTTCCTCACTCTATGAGATTTAACGATTCCTCGAAAATCAGAAGTCCCCTTTCTCACAACCTTCACGCCCACTCTTTGTACTGTAGTTGAGGGCAAGCTCTGGCACTGCTTGGTCAACCCAAAGGCCAGATTTATTGACCTTTACATTGCTAATATTGGCATAGACTTCCCGTATCTGTTTTTCCATTGAAGAGTCATGTTGCACATTCTTGAATTGTTTGCTTTTCTCTTCTGCAATGTCAAAAGAGAGACTGCCTGATAAGATCTTATCCAGATTTTTCACGAGTTTGGTATGGATGATTGGTGGTCCAGTGGGCTCTACAGCCAACACATTGCCTTTCAAGACGATTCAGCAGCTTATCGGCTTGCGTCACGTCCTCAGTAACGGTATCGGAGGTCTTCTCTACGTCTAGTTCTAGGGCACGGCTGCATTCCCCAGATACCAGGTCACTACTAGAATCGCTGTCTGTGTCGCTTTCCCGTGAATCGCCTTCTACGAGGACGTTTTCCCTACGGTCAGGGATTGAACAACTTTCCCCATGTTGTTGATCATATTTTCCATATGATCTAATTTTGCATCGATCTCCATTTTTTGATCGTCTGCGATCTCGTAAAAATCTGTCTCCGCAGAATACGAGTTTTCAGCTTTTTTCTTTTTACTTTTTGGCTGATACGGGTTGTTGCCGGTTTGGGTGCGTTTACTGCTCGTCTCACCATGTGGACCAGCCTCTATCCTCTCTTCTACGAGAGAATCTGCGTTTCGAAAACCCGTTCCATTTTTTCCAGAATGCTCTCTGTGAGACCGACATTTTCATGCACAAACTCAGCCATTGTTGTTTCAACTTGTTTCAATACAGTTTGGCTTACAAGTCTTCGTAATTTGTTAAAGGTGTTTCAAATAAAAGTAATATCACCACGTGATATTACGTGCCTTACGTTTAAAATGTCAGCGTATTGTTTCACAAACAATACAGGCATATGTGATTAAAGGGTATTTCACCTTAATGTAATATCACTTCGTGATATCACGTGCCTAAAAAAAAAATCACAGGAAACCGTCAAAGTATTGTTTTTCAAACAATACAGGCACTGGTGTTTACAGTATACCCTGTAATTCTCTGAAATTCTAGTAGACTATAGTGATCCACTCGTATTGTAGCAATAAACTGCCTGTAGGTAGCTGCGTTTTACGGCCGACTCCTATGAAGGTTAACCACGTAATGACTCTAGAAGGCCTCGTAATCTCGCTTTATCCCGAATGTCCTGAGAGGACAATAGGAATATGTGGTGACAGCATCTAAATCCCAAATATGTTTCCAGAGTAATTTCGGCACTCTCATGTGTATACCGTCAGTGACTCCCTGCTCATTGATGGCCTTCCATATCTTTACTGCTTCATACGCCACTGATGCTGTTATTAGCAGAGACCTCTCTTGAAACCATCCTGCACAATTTGCCTGAGTTGTAGTGGTTTCAATCATCACTGGCTAGCAACCTTCCGGTGTTAGATCATGAAGCAGAAAAACTTTCAATTCTTTTAGTCGACAGCCTTTCAGAGAAGAGCTCATAATCTGAATACTGAAAATTGATAGGTAAGATGGCTCCAAGTGGCTAAACAATGTGTTGTATTTAAACACATTTCAAACCTGGTATTATTCCTTAAAACTCATGAAGCATTGGATGCTTTTACTCAAATCCCAGGTATATTGACAATGTCAGGGAGAATGTTATTGGCTGCTCCTTGGATGAGCACTGAGTTCAGCTAACACAATATTGTTGTACAAGGAGCTGTGTTTGTATCATGTAGCAGATATCAGTGAAGGAAATTTGTACTACTGAACAGTATCAATATGCATGCATGCACACGTGTGTAGACACACACCCACACACACAAATGTAATAGCTGTCACATTTTTACTAATACTAAAGGCCTTATATAATTTATGATGCTGTTTCTTATAGTACTTTGTTTATATATCTTTTCATGTACTTGTGTAAACAGTGTAGTGCTAGATGCGTGCAAATTTGAAATGGGAGACTGATATATTTGTGTAAGAAAAAAAGAGCATATGACTTGGGCATTAATGATCACGTTAGTTAGCTGTTTTCAAACAGCAAGTTCACATTTTATTGATACCACTGCTGGGTATATACCCTGGTTCTAATTTGAGATTGTTGTCATTGTGTTGAAGATTTAGAAAATGTTATTTAGCACGCAAATTGTATGTCACTGATTACGGTATAGGACATAAAGGAGGTTGTAGCTTCCTCCCATCTCAGTTATGTTATAATATTCTTACCTTCAGTAAAAAGCCTTCAGCTGTATATGTTTACACATTTAAATAAATATCTCTATCTATTCATTAGCTAAATATATTTTGCTCTGTTTTCCTGTAAAGTGAAAGAACAGTAAATCCAGTTTTGAAATTTCCATTCATTTTATTTCATTGAAGATTGAAATTTATTAAAAAGAACTACAAATAAAGTTTATGTATATTTTTATATTAAAATGGACATTATTCTGTCTTCTTGAAAACACCAAGCACTACATATTACTCTAAACAACACTTGAAACATACTAAGATAAACTACAGAAAAAGACTGCAAGTTGCACATGTAGAATACTTCATATGCTTTTTGTACACTTGGAGATCATAAGTACTTAGTAATATTCTGATGTTAATAAAAATGAAATAACAAGAAAAAGATAAGTGCAGTTAAGTAATTTCCAAATATACTTGACCTTATTCATCAAACATTGTTTTTTTAATGTAAATGACAGTATCAGTTTTCACTCTTGAGCAACATTTTTGAGCATAAGCTGAGAGAAGTACATTTTCATTGAAGATCTTTGAATTAAGAAATATCATCTTTTACTTTTGATATTGAAAAGTGCTCTTTTTAAGCTGTCTATAAATCGTCAATCACTGATGAAAGCACTTTAGAGAAATGGAAAATTGGCAAATGGAAGGGAAATGTCTTCTCATCCTCATGTCCTGTTTTCTATATATTATTTTTATTTACGCAAAATAATTTATAGAGTTTTGTTTACTTAATTTTCCTTGGTCACAAATTATTTAATTTTACTATAACTATACTGATGAATAGTGCTTTGTTCTAATTTGGCATGGAATGGTCAAGCTTAAGGCTAGTGAAAGAATAGATTGACATCTATTTTCATACCTGTAACATAACAGATAATACTAAATGAATATTTAGAACAATGATTGCACTTAAAGTTACACCAGATGAGACTGACTTTGATAAGGAATACTTTTCAAAAGTGCATTTTTTGAGATTGTCTTTTGCACAAAAATCTATGCCACATACATAATAAACTGTAAAGTTTAAAAACATTGAGCACCAAAATTGATGTGTGCTTTATGAAAAAAAAAAGTTATTCGGTAGTTAATGGAACAAATACATATACATACAGTATATATACAGATATAAATAAAATTTGCAAATATAAAAATAATTTGACTCCTTAAATCTAACCTGTAATATGTGCCATGGTTAAGCTTTACTCTTACTAAATTTTAAGTACAGATGCTAGAGAACAACTTGGATTAATTTACCTGTTCTACACCTTTTTGAAATAGTGTATATTTTTTTCATAATGAAGTGACTGATATGTATTTACTAAAAAGAAAATACATCCAGAGATCACATAAAAAAAAACTTGGCAAGAAGTTGGAAAAGTGACATTTTTTGTATGTCACCTTTAAATACATGCATGTTTTTGTGTGAAATGCATAAAACTTGGAAAAAAAAATACTCAAGAATTTAACAGTATTCTACTGAAGCTTTTACAATATATCTCATACATTTCCTTAAATAAGATTATGCATTTTTATACTCTTAAAGAAGACACTACCCTGTTCCTGAATACTGTTTGCACTTAGTAATATGGCAGAATGTACTTATTTTCTTAAAATTATGTCTCCAAATATCACCACTATCTGTGATTCTCAATTATGGATGATTGGAAAAAATGCTTAAGTATTATGCTGTTGTTACACGGCAGCTCATTACATGGCTGCCATCTGTTCAAAACATGTTACATTTTCTGTGGTCCATTCTGTACTCATCAAAGATATTAGACATATTAAATTAAGACAGATAATAAAACTTGAAAATTAAAACTATAGAATATGAATAGAAACTCCATACATAAATGGTTGGTTTGAACATTTTTGGTCACATGTAGACTGGAATAAAATGCCAATTTTGAGACAGAAAATAATGGCTTGTTAACAAATGGAACATGATGTTTATTACCAAGCCTTAATGCTAGCTTCTTGTGGCAGCTAGCGTGGTGTTCAAAATACTTCATTGTATCTTGGCGCACATGAGTACACTGGTCCTGTGTGGGTATTTTTAACTGTTGATTTATAAGATCTATGCTGAGGTAATGGCTTGTAATGACCTGTTAAAGTCATCAATTGCACAAAGGTCCCACAAGTCCCTGAACTGCTGTCCTCTGGCAAAAATGAACTGAATCTGTCTGTGCTATATAAAGTTTGCATGTCTAATGCAGTTATCTCGTTTCATGGATCAAAACATTCTGCCTAGATCCCTTTATGGGAAGTTGATGGCAGTGTCAGTTCTTGTTTCTGGTCCAATCTTTGGAAAAAATTAAATCATATCTACCAATTTTTTTCTTAGAAATACTGCATTGGTGCTAATGAAATACAAAATATTTTTACATTGTATCTTGTTTATGTTTAAATTTGATATCCGTCTGGTGACCTTTAGTTTATTTTATATTTTGAATATAATTTTTTTTGCATGGTTATCATTTTATGAAGTCCAGCTCACTCTGACCTAATCACCACGGACTAGTAGAAATTGTGTCTTTGGCTTTTCTGCTTGGGTGTAGAATTACCCCTGTGATTTCATTTGGCTGGTGAAATGATGGAGGCAGGGTAGCTCTGAGATGAACAAGTTGGTAGGAATGGATTCATACTGGAAAATGGAGAAGACACAATACCACTCATTCCTGGAAAGAAAATAAAGAACTTTTTGATGTTCACTAGTAAGATTGCAATATGAAGATAATTACAGAGATGTAACTCACTGTGTTAAGTATTACACGTATCATGTGTTATAATTTTTTTTCAAACTCCCTAGTGTTGCACTGTAAGGACAAAATAAACCACATAGTAGGTGCAATAATACCGAACATAAAAAACATAAAAAGCAAAAACAATCATAAAAGCAAATTGGGGGAAAAAGAATCTAACTGCCACTGTAAGGTATTATATTCAAATGTCACCCTCACAAAAACTTTGAAAAAATTATCAAAATGGAACAGAGGCACTGAAATTCTTAGAAGATGAAATGCCATACTAACACCGACAAGGGCAGCAGACGTCCACCCTCCTGTCTGGAAACCTGACATGGCAGCGGATCTTGAGATCGTTGGAGGAGAGAGGCATGGACGTGTGACAGGGGCAAATGCACTTTTCTGTTTAGCACCTTGGAAGATGGTGGTGGTGGTGGAAAAAGAAGCTGATCCTGGACTGCCATAATTTCCCCTCCCTACATTACTGAGGGAAGGTTGGGACAGCATTGAGGGTGGCATTTGCAGGGACGGAACTGCAGAACAAAAAAAAAAACAAAAAAAACGGAAATTAAAATCAAATCACACCACATGGACTGGAGATGACAGAAAAACAGGTAGAGTTTGAAAGCACACTGCGACTCTTCAGCAAAAACATAACACACTACAAAATTGGCCTATGTATTTGGGAATGTCATGCGGGGTTTTAATTGAAAAAATACATTCATGCTGCGCTCCTGTTTAAATCTTACCAAAATGTTAAAAGATGTTTTGTTTGGTCTAGATATGTTGGGGGTCCACTGTGAAATAATTGTAATAAGTATTGTTAAATGATGTTTGTTTTTTTTACCATAATTGTTTCACATGGCTTGTGCATTTTTTACCTGATAATTTTTTTTCATGTAAGAAATGCATGTTGATTTTCTTTAATAGTATACTACATCAATACAAGTAATTTTAGAATGATCTTACTAGCAGCATGTCCATGGAGGAAGTCTGGATTTGGTGGCATTCCCATGTTGCCTACAGAACTTCCGTAGCCATTCATTGTACTGCTGTATGAACTGCCATTACTGCTGTGGGGCGTGGAGCCATTTGAGCCATACCCACGAGGGGAAACACTGGAGGTAGAACTACGGTTATAGCCTGTAACAGAAGACATTTTTTTAAGAAATACCTAAGAACTTTTGGTCAATTTGAGCTAAATATACTATAATTAAAGAATGTAAGCTGTGCAGAAAAGCAATGATTTTAAATGTTTCACTTTTTCTGCATTTGTTAACATTTACAAGTGGAAAGATCAAAGGATTATGTTGTAAAAGCTTTCAAATATGTCAGACCATTTTGACACTGTACTTACTTTCTTCCCACTGACCATTGGCTGCTTCAGGTACACTGACCGCCAGCTGACCAGTGTAGGTGTTGAAACTGGACATGCCAGATCCTGTGTTCATGCCTGGGGAGCGCGGTGCAGGAAGTGCTAGTTGGTTGTTACGAGGCATACTGTACAGGGCTTCTGCTAAGTCTGCAGCCCGCTTCAGAATGATTTCCTGGAGAATGGAAAGTCAGGTATGAGAACAGCATGAATACGTCACAGTGTTTTTTATTTTATAAAGCATGGCAAATTTTATCAACTTGACATGTTTGGTTGTATATATAATATTAATGTATAAAATAATTTTGTATTTCAACTGATCCTTTCGATAGGGCTGATTGCAGTGCTTGGAGCTGACGCATCTACTTCTCCTATCTTATAATCCAATTCACAAATTTGATGAGGAAAAATATTAAAACTTCTCCTATTTCTCATCAATGGCATCGTCTTTCAGCACAAGAAGGAACAATGGCAATTTCTTACTAAGTCTTTTGAAGACATTTTTATCATATTTCAAAGGACAAATACAAGAATGGCTGAAATAGATCTGGTATGATATATGATGTTGGCACACCCACCTTTGGTAACCTCTCTGGATCACCTGGATGTCTTGGCACAAGTTTCATAAGTCTCTGGAATCCATAGTCTATAGTTGGCTCTGTCAAGGCTGAAGATGCAATGAATATGAAAAAACTACATTTTCACATTATCTTTTAATGTTATTCATTATATTCCTTGTGTAAGGCATGTGATGATACTCTCTGTGCTAAAATTAGACCAGAAAAGCTATACTCTACTATTGTGTGGCTTTTCACTATTGTCACAAAAATACTATCTGTATCATATGGGCTTTGCAATTGCTACATGTGCTTACAAGCAAGGAAATGAAATTTTAGATTCTATTGATTTATGGTCAATGTCTTTTGAAATAAGATATCTTTTAGAATCTCTTGTATTTCACAACCTTGATCTTTATACATGTATGAATACACACTACACAGAAGAAGGGCTTTGTTTTAAAATATTTCTATGGCATACATGTTTAAAAAACAAGTTTTTTCAACAAGGAAATAACACCACCACTTTAGCAAAAAACTGTAAATAATGAAAATGATAATAGAACATACATGATGTACCTGTATAGACGAATCTTCCAGGGGCACCTTTACAGAACTGTTTGGACTTGTAAGACAGGGTCACTTCCACAACCCCAGGGATATGACGGGGAGGGGTCTGGACTCTGATTGCATGGGATGTCACCAGCTAGAAATAGTGTGTGTGAAAAAATGAGAAATTTGTTTTAAGGATCAGATGCAAATATTTGTTGTTTATTAAGATTCTTTTATTATATATCAATTTTTAAATCTGTTACATAGCAATGATCATATGCTCAATTTATGGCTGTGTTGGAATTTTCATATACTAAAATTATTTTTAATACATGCAGGCCAGTATAAACAATAGTTGATTTTTTTTCTTGCGATAAGATCCTGTTAGCCAGTTGCATGATCCTTTATTTCTCATTTGTATTGGGGGGAAAAGTCAGGTGCAATACTGAAAGCAAAATCTGTGTAACTGTTCTTTGTCTTTTAACAAAGGCCAAT
Organism: Lingula anatina; assembly: GCF_001039355.2. The sequence goes on along the minus strand of NW_019775558.1, from coordinate 789,117 downwards.
GGGCACAACTTACCTCACTCCAAACCAACATGGTTCCAAAGACCACCTGTAAGCCATCAAAGAAGTTGTCGCCAATGATCATGACCGTGGTCCCCCCTGAAGTCCAACCCTCACTTGGGCAGATAGCTTTAATCACTGGGGTAGCTGGGAAATAAAGGGCATACTTGGAGACCATATCTACAGGAGTTTGAAAAAATATTGGATTTCTTAACTTAGGCATGCTTTTTTCACAACAGTAAAATTGAATTGATATAGATTGTGTTGCAGCCCTGTACAAACAGGAAGAATTAATTACAATATACATGTATATGAATTGCAACAGATTCTGGCTAATAGGGTTGTTTGTATTCTTTCCCTTCTTTAAACATTAAATGTGTTACATTATGTTAAAGCAACTTATCAACATAGTGAAACAAGCTATCATTATGTATTGAGGAAACTGCAGATAATAACAAGAATCCTTCGTGATAGATAGGTTGTGCAAAAGTAAATTATGTTTCCCCAGAGCAACAAGAATGATAAAATGACTGAGAAAAATGTCAGATTTTTTACCCAAAACATTTCCTTTAATTCATATCATTCTGATGGATATTTTTCCTTGGCATGGAAACCTTATAATATTGAACTTATCCATGTATCTGTCTTCATTAGCAATGAGTGCAAAATGTATGTTTCTTTAGTTGTTGTAAATTCCTTAAATGCATACATTGGATTTAGGTTTTTCACTTATTTCATAGCCTGTTGTCAAGTGAATGGATAACTTTTTATCATTTGGTTCTATGTAATATACCCCTTCTTATATCCTCTATCAATTTATGTAATGTCACAGACGGCAAGTCCCTTTTACACATTTAGTTGAAAATAATTTGGTTGTGAGCTCGTCAACTGTGGCATTTGCGTGTCTTCCTCGGTTCTTGATTTGAGTTATGACTTCATCTCACTCCTGTGTGTATTAATCCCCATAATGATTCCATGTTACACGCTTTTGTATCAAATGTTATAATCAGCCTGACACATGATGGTCTTTGTCCTATCAATCACTGACACCAGTTGTACTTTAATTCCTATAATTAAGACTACAGGAAAACCCAAATTTGCATTTTATCTTTTGACAAAATGCACATGCTGTATTGAAATAGAAAAAGTTTGACACATGCATGGGCGGGGTGCTACATGTACAAATCCATTGTGTTGTTCTGATTGTTATTAGTTTGCTTTTGGGAGCTGAGAACTGCATGTATGCCATGTGATATACTGCCATGCCACAATAGAACAACATTATCTAGAACTTGCAGAGTTCTTAGAGTTGTAATATTTTTCAACAGCTTTAAAACTTCATAAACTTTTGGTTATGGTTAAGACCATTTTTTGGTTATGGTAAGACCATTTTCTTTTAGTTGCTGCATGGCTTGTAATTAATGAACTTACTGCTGGTAATTTGTATGTGGAAAATTGTTCACATTTTGGGTATAATATATAGTTTTTTCGAATGAAAACAATATTTCTTTGAAAATGAAATCCCATTCTTTTATGAAAACTGGAGTCTAAATTAAATAAACTGAAATGAAATAATGATTATTGAAAGCCTAAAGTAGGCTAAAATAAAAATTCAATAAACAATGTAATTATTTAAGTAAAGAAGGAGCAAATCTTGATGAACGTGAAGTTTCAATGGGATACAATGCTGTCAATGTTGGTTGCTTTAACTCCACTCTGTCTCTAACTAAGCATAATGTAGTGTAATCATATCTCGCAATCATTTATTCAAGACTAATTATTCACTTGGGTATTCCCTCCAAACCTGACCCTCTTTTATAAAAACTTGTTGGAACACCAAACCCAATGCTAAGAAGGTGATCCTTGATGCAGCAAGCTTTTTAAGACTCCCAAAGCCATCAAACTGACAGTATGCTGTCTTGTAAAATGCAAACGACCCCAAACCTGATCCAGAAATGGGTACCACAATTATCCCATTAATGTCATTTGCAGTCCTTTGAGATTGAAATGAAATTTCCTATATTCTCAGCTTAAGTTTCTAGTGTTACTCTACCTGCCATGGGGACGGCTGTGGCAGATTTGGTTTCATCTCTACCCACCAATTTCATTGCAATCCAAACAGGGTGATATTTTGAAAAGCATTAATTAGTTGGCACACATGGGGGCACAAGAAATGAAGAGGGAGAGTCATCTTCTTAACAGTTTTTGTTTTTCTTCATTTTATCTTATTGATGCTTTTTAAGAGCACCATATTTAGGGTTGTAAATGGTCAATGTAATAAAAAAAACATTATAAGGAATAATGACTTGTTTTAAATTGTAGTAGTTTAAACTAGGACATCAATTTCACCCTATTTAATTGCTTGCTGAAAATGATTGGTCAGTGATTTTTGAGCTCCTTCTAAAATATTGATGTATATCAAATACATCTTTCAGCATTTTTAAATTATTTTCCATTGTATCAAATTTACTGTGAAAGGTTGTACACAAAATCATTACTTATTGCACAATTTTAAAGAATGCATTCATTCCCCATAAAATGAAATTTGTCAATTGCTAGATCTATATGTCATTTTTTTTCAGTGTCTAGTTTCAGTGTTAATTTATTTCCTTTGTAATTTTGGGGGACTACAAAAAAATTTCATCCTATCTTTGCAACTAGGCTCTTGTAGATCACCATTAACTTTGCCTTACTTCTTGTCTTAAAATCAAAAGATAAATCATATGTAAAGTGATAGTAGCATTTTTGGAGTAAAAAAGTGGAAAATTACTGTAGCCAAGTTCTACTTTTAATGAAAGTGACACTTCGAAAGTAAGTTAAGGTAACACAAAACTAACAGAAATTTCCTTTTCAGATAATGTGATTCTTTTAGGATGTGAACATGAGGATTGAAAGGAGTGGGGTTTTGATTAGATGATATAATGAAACCTGTCAGGTTTTGACAGCCAGCAGTGCCCTGGGTATGCTCCAGAAAATTGCCATCATTTCTGGCTCAGTAAACTAACTTGTTGTGTGGGCATGAAAGAACAGTTTATATTATTTCTCAGAATCTTTTTTGGTTAAAGATGGTGCTTCAGTTATTTTGTTCAACTAATTTTGCTTACAGTGAAATTACTATTATGGATTTATCATTTTAATTACCATATTTTCTTGGAAATCTAAGCTTAGCAGGGCTCAGTTGGTTGATTGTGGTAATATGATTGGATTAAGATGTATTGGTCTATTTCATTCAGTTCCTATTTAACAAATTAACTTCAAAATTCTCTAGCAGTTACACATGTAAATAGATATTTGAATAGGGTTAAAAATCCAGGGATTTGATTGTCTAGCCAAACAATTTGAAAAAATTAATATGCCAAATGTGTTTCTATGATTAAAAAAAAAAGAAATAGGGGTACAATGATGATGATGATGATGCATCACTGGGAAGGCAGAAATAATTGTTTAATGTACATGCATGCATGACTTTCACTTTCAACAATTCCCCTCCAAGCATATCAGTATTGAATGACAAATTTGCTTCCCTTGTTGTCAGATCTTGTGCAGCAATGTGCTAAGCAAAGGAGCCCAGAGGGACCGATGTTTACCTGGCCAAATCCCACATGGGACCATCTAATGACAGGTGGCGGCATCCAATCACTGTCTCTTCGTATGCTGATTAGCTCCTCATGTTGATGAAACCAAACCTTTACTTGGCATATTCCCCAACCGCCTACTTATTGTCAACTTTGCTTAAGTGAGTTATCCACTAATTTTGCAGTGAATTTATTATTCATTGTGCTTACAATGGGCCTAATTTGCCTCCTGATGCATATTTTCATTGGGCTTTAAGTTAGAGAGATCAAGAACAATAGACAGGCCAAGATCAATAGATTTAGGGAATTAAACCTACTCCAGTCTTAAAAGATTTACAGATCAAGATCTTAATCTACTCAAAGAAAGATACCAATCCAGCACTGAAAGGAAGAGAGAAATATTGAAAGATGAGGAGAGGAAAAAAATTGTTTCCGCCTTAAATACTAACCACCTTCAGTCGGATCCAGCCGTCTGGCTCGGCGGCCATGCTTAGAATTGTTGTGCACAAACATGTTGTCGGAGACTGCCAATAGAGGGCCATCCACAGAAACATTGGTCACAATTGCAACCTGAAAATACAACAAAATTGGTTGTCTGAGATCAATAGTCTGTTGGGCCCCCAGTGGACTTGCTCTGTGTCAAGTTATCTCGGTACCCTATCCAGCTAGCAGTTGGCTTATTGAAGACTCCTGACATTCTGCGTGATATTTAACACCTTCATTTGTATGTCACAGACCAAGGCATGCCCTTGGGGAACATGGTTTTTTCTCATCTGCTCTAGGACTGATCAGTTTAGTGATGTAGTGTGTGTAGTGAAATTTATCAGGTGTTTAGAATTAGATAGAGATTTTATTTCAGCTGTATATGTTCTGTCAGTTAAAACTTCCTTAAACAGCTTTTATATTTGATGTAGGACTTGATTTTGTTTCTATGCACAAAATGATTTGAAGTAGTCTTTTTTATTTTTTATTTCCTGTCATGCAATGTTTGTGAGTTCCATAATAATTTTGTCCTTGAAAATTGTTTTTATTTCACCTTCAGAACTAAAAAAAGCATAAAAACACCAGCATTAAGAAGGGGGGTGTCAAATGATCCCTTTAGTACTAGATGGGCCATTCCATGCAGTCTTCAGCCACTGATCAATGAAAGTCAAATTGAAGTGCATATCAGTATGCTGTAGATGACATGCCATTCATCATTCGAGAGAGAGACTCTAATCTCCTGGCGCACAGTGGCGGAACTATCTGCTCTCTCCAGCGATCTGCTCTGAGCATTGGCCAGAATATCACTTGTTCTGGTTCAGCAATTGTAATGCAGGTCAATAAGAATTGAACGAAAAAAAGTGGAGAAAAAGAGATGGGGATTCCTAGGCTGTCTATGTGTTCCTATCAGTGGCCAGTAATCTTGATAGGAGAAGAAATGCCAGACATGGACACCGAATTGAACTTGAGTGTGTATGTATGTGTGATACCAGGAGAGTGGTCAGATCTGAAGATATCTTTCTTGTTGATATGCATCTGTCTTTACAGACATACACAGGGGACTCAGAATGCATTTCGAAGTCAGAGACTGGAGAATTGAGTTTAAAAATGGCTGCTGCAAAATTGTGATATCAGTATTGGTCAGCTCGTTTTATACATAATTTTCTCTTTTTTAATTCAACTTTCCAAACTATATACAGGAGCTTTTTAAGATGATTTAGTTTTATCCATGAAATTATTATTCATTAAGATGAAAAAAAACTTTATACACTTTTTGCAGTAGCAACTAGGATGCCCTGAGTCTCTGCATATATGAATTTGTCACCCTCTGCTTTCAGTTTTGTTTGTCATGAATTACTTGTACATTGTCTACTTCAGTAACAATTGCATTGGTGTTAAAATTCCATCAAAGTGATGCTGAGCTTGATGCAAAGTGAAGTGTTGCCAACTATTGATTTGTGCCAAGTTCCGGGCAATGCATCTATACTCCAACAGTAGCAGACTACTAACTAACAAAGGAAACTACCATTTCCTAGCTCTGTGATTATATTTCCTTTCTCTGTCCTTCTGTCAATAAAACAATTTGTGAAGGCGTTTAATGACGGAGCACACTGTCAGCTTATTGCTTCCTGACTTACAGCAATGCTTTTATAAATTGCTGACTCTCTGGCTGTAATTTGTAGCTATTGACACTGTTAAAAAGATTCATCTCATCCTAAAAGCATTGTGTTTTGTCTGGCATGCTATTTCATTTTGATTGAAATTGAATATTTATTTATTTATTTATGAAAATCAGTTTATAGATAAAACCTGTTTGAAGAAGCATACAGGATTGACTGATGTCAACTTAACTGGAAGGCCATGACTCTTACATCTTCTTAAAATTTATTTCAATATTTGCACAAAAAAATTACCTGAAATCTCCGCATGTCTCTGGGATTTCCTGCATTTTTCAAGCAATTCTGGTTACATTTCATGAAGAACTTTAGGAAAAATCTGGAGATAAAAGAAATAAGATTGAATGGAGGTTCATCAAACATAATGAAGTAAATCTGCGATACTGAAATTTCATTAGGTACACCACATGTCAATAAATCTATGAAAAATTATAATTCCATCCATGTAAAAAAATGCACAATCCAATCCAAAATGTAACTGATGGCAATTTTATTTTAAGATTCATGGTCATGCATTCACAATATGAAATATGTCATGTAGTGTGGCTATTGGATGTCATTGGAGAATGTGTCTCATTCCCCAGGAGACAGTTATTGATAACAAAAATGCCATTTTTGACATAAATGGGTACAATTGCACAATATTTCATCAGTGATTCTATTTCATTAAGAGCACAGAGATCTTTTGATGTTTAGCTATGAATGCTTTCCTAGTATTTTCCGTATTAGAGGAGAATTGTCAATCAAAGTCAGAGAAAAAAATTTGACTCCAGACAGCTCAAAACAAAAAAAACTAAAATGACTTTTTTCACAAGACAGCTGTGGATAGGTTTTTTGGTAATTGTAGAAAGCATGGCACTTTCCTCATATTACTATCTTAGAAATTGTCTATTTGCTATTTGAGGTGTAAGACTGCCATTTTTGGATCTATCGTAACAAAGATAATTTGGTAAAGCTTAACTTAAAGACTAATTTGTTGTTATTATTTGATCCCTAAGGAACAAAAGGAGCTTATTAAAGTGATCTTATAATGAAATAAAAGCAGGCACTCTGCTGTGAACTCTGGCCATTAAGAGGGAGAAGTGTAGGGCTCCTACCGCAGTTAATGCATTAAGCCGTGCGATGATCCACAAGCATTGGGGACCACATCGACAAATTAAGAGTCAGAGCGCCAAGCCTAGATGATGCATCTGTAGGCATTGATCGCATAACGCATTTCAAGGGTGCTGCACTAATTATTGATAGCTTTAGTGCAATGGGAGTTTGGAAGCATTAAGTTATTGAAAACTGCAATTATCTTAGCAGACCATAAAGCAGGGGTCAAACAACATTGCAAATCATCTTCAATGCAACATCAGGCACAGTATCATTTGGAAACTCAACCAGCAGTCCTCATTTTCTTTTCACTTTATCTTCCATTTTCCAGATCAACTTAGTGATGACCTCCTTTAATGGCACCCTCATTTGCACAGCATACACGCACATAAACACCCGTAGGAAATTGTTACCACATTTTATCTTTGAATGTCAACTTCCAAGTCCCTTGACGGAGCTTAGTCGGGAGGAATTGAAATCTCATGTTGGTTGTGTCATGTGCACAGGTAAAAGGACCCAAAGGACCAATTGGCTCAGTCTGCCTTGTGAGCTGCTAATAGTTTGATAAAGTCTGTCAGAACTCCCAGTTCACTTAAACCTTGTGCCAGGTTGCCTCTCAGGAGTACAGGAAAGGTCACTAAAGACTCATCAAAATACTGAGGATGTGATTAGTTAAGGGTTATGATATTGAAATACTTTCATTTAAAGGCCATCTTGTCAATTTGTAATTTTTCAACCACCCATTTCTTCAACACTTTGAGTAATGATGGTGAATAAAAATGAGGTGTGGGAGATTAGGTAGGAGTTTTTGTGGAATTTTGTATTGATATGTAAATGATGAGTTATTTGAATAAGCAGTTTAAGGAGGAAAACAGTTTTCTCAGTAATAACTTATTTAATCATTTCATTGTTGTTTCTATGTTAAAATTGGTAAAAATGTTCAAAGAAGAACTTTGATACCTTAACTCACATGCCTACACTTTTGATGCACTTAATATTAATAAATTCATAGTGAAATTTTTAAGAGAAAAAAATGAAATTTTGGTAGGTACTAATCATTTAAGGAACCCCAAATATTGAAAATAATGATGAGTTTAATCCAAAGTGTTAATCTTAGCATGTTTCCTTAGTCTGGTATTGCCCCTTCTTTAAGATATTCCAAGTAATTCATCAAAATTTCACCAAGGTGATTATTTATAGACTAAACTGCATCCCCAGTGGACATCTTGATGCACGAGCCATATTTGTACAGTGATACATTCCTTTACAGAGTCTTCTTCATAAACTGCCTGTAAGTGGGAGAGATCAAGTCACTACTGAGTCAGACCTGATTGGTTAGATTGGATACCGAGATTGGGTTCGTGGCCAAGCTTTGGCACAGGCTAACACAGTTATTACCAGTGTCTGTGGCATAAGTAATGCTAAACAAATGAAATTAAAAACATAAAAGGATTCCTTTTCGATCTGACCTACAGTCCACAATAGCTTTAGCACTTTTCAGAACTTTCCCCAAGACAAGACATTTCAAGGCTTGACGGATTATACTTTTTTCATTATAGTAAATGATGATAGATTACTCCAGGGGATGCACTTAATCAACTTATTTTTGCTTGTTCATAGAGGGATCGTCAGTAGATTACACAAATACATCAAAATTGATAGGGTTTCCGAATTACTCTTTAGAACAGAATTTGTTTACTTTATTTGATTTAAAGAAAATTTTATAGATCGCAGTGTGAGATAGCGAGATTAAATACATTCCTCTTCCCAGAGGAATTTCATCAAATGACCTCTGTCTTTTCCTGACTTCATTACAAAGCCCGATTAACTCAACAAAACTGTATATTGACTGACTAATAAAAGTTAGACCATGGAGCATGCTTAACAACACTACTGGGAAACAAAAGAAGAGGGCCAAGATGGGGGGAAGGAATATGCTATCCTCTTCACATGCTTTCTTTTTGATTTAGATATCAAAAAGACAAGGCATCAACTCATTGTAGATATGTTAGATGAAGATCAAACATCTAAGTTTCTCTTTAGAAACATAGTTTCAAAGTATCACATCTAGAACAGAATTATTTCAAGAAATTTCTCCTTAAATTGTTACAGCACTTTTTACCATTTTCAGCCCTGCTCTCAAATGATCCCAATATTTTTCAGTAATGTATTATCCAGACTGGCACATGATACATTGTAAGAAGGATTGAATATCATCATACATTAAGCAATTATTAATTCATATTTTATACAATATATATTGCTGTCTGGCAAATAGTCGTAAGTGTAGCAATAACTAGAAGAGGGCAATTCCCTTTACCACCACAAAGAAGTTATAAATGAATGCCTCTGTATATTAATCTTGTTAATAATGCAGATCCCGTATAAAAACATGGGAGGAAACTTCGGTAGATTGGTGAGCTTATTTGCTGATTCACTGCTCTCTCGGTAATAATCCGCTCTTGTGTTGTTTTGCATTCATTTAGATGAGTAGCTGATCAAAGAACAATAGAAACCACTCAACCAACCTAATTCTTTGTTAATGATATCATATCTGTTTAAAAATTCATGAGCAATGTTGTTTTTAATTTCAGACTTAATAGGCAACAGTGGCGATCACAGTGTATTCTGTCTGTTGGGGTCAACAGAGCTTCTAACAAAGTGACAGATTGCATGTTGAGAAACTTTCTCACTTTCCAACAATGAGTGCATAACATTGCAATGAAATTTGAATGACATTATTTCCTTTACATTATATGTCCTACTTCTGATCCTTACATTCAAATGGCTACACGCAATAGCGCATTCAATAATTTATACCATACACAATAATGTCTATGAAAATAGCTGCAAATGATAAAAGTTAGTAGCTTTCAGCATTGCCTGTGGACTAATTGTTCTCCAAGGACCCAACTGAGAGACAGAACAATTCCGTTTCCAATATTTCATTCTGTGCTTTTGAGATAGGGTACATGAAAGCAAAGGGTACGTGAAAGTAGATAGTCTTATCATTTGGCCCTGCAGGTTGTCCAAACAGGTAATATTCAAACATAGATGTGTACGTTATTCCCTTGAGATATAAAATGACACCCCTCTCAGTTTTGGCCAACAAATCCTTTTCCTTTCAAGGAATCTGATCATTAACTTTTGTGTTCAATAAAAAAAATATGTGAGGACAAAACTGCTAAAAAAAAATTTATTCAAACTCCTACTGTGATCCCCCCATTATTTTTTTCATGAGAACTATTTGTCGCATGCAAAGAAATATGCACTACAAGTGTTTAACATTGCAGAAAACCAGACACTGCTTTTTGCTTAGACAATTGAGAGGCAACAATTCAATGAAGCTAAACACACAAGGGGGCTTTTAACCAAGTTTACTGTCATTTGGATAGGAATTATGTGTCCTCTGTGAATCGCGACTACCACAGGGAAGTGCCCTGTGTCATACTAAGTGTGACATGTGATCAAGGCAGATCAGTGAACTTCTCAAGTTGCGTTGGAACAATCCAATGCGATCAAAGATGAGGCATTTTAATTTCTAATGAGCTCAGAGGACGGGTAACAACACCTGAGGGAGGTGGCAGTGTCACAGCAGATGGAGGGAGTTATCACTTATCCCAGACTTCATGTTTTGCTCAGATTTGTGCAAGACTCTCTGACCTGTGGAATTCCCAAAGCTGATCATGATCAACAGTAATCAAAATATGAGGTAGCAAGCCTGATGGAGAGTCAGTGTCGGAGTCTGATAGAGCTACTGTTCCACTGCTGCAATGCAACACAATAATTGTTTTTGTTTTCAAATTGAAAACAAATCAATTTTTTTAATTAAATGCTTCAAATTTTTGCATGCTCATTTGCTTTAATAATAAGGTTATATGCCAAATGGTACATTAAATGATTTCATTTCACAACTTAAGATATTGAAAGTGAAAGTATTTTTTCAAGGAAATAATATTTCAAGGAAAAGTTATTTGCTGCATGGCCTTTTTAATACCCTTTCCACCACTTAAAATAAGGTACATGGTCTTTCAAAGAAACTGACACTTTGTCTGAACTATTCCATTAGTATAATCTTGCAGCAAGCAAATATTGTTAAGTATGATAACACATTTACTTCATCTTTGCTTCTTACAAATGATATGAAATGATAAATTACTGCCTTTACCAAAAAGTATTGGATTACTGTATTGTCATAATTCTTTTTCTTGGAAGTAAAAATCATAATGCTAAAAAAGTTCATTATGAAGACATTTTTTTTAATCAGCAACATTAACACATTTGGTAAACAGGCTGCACGTATTCAGACATCAAGCATATAACCTTTTTATCAATTGCTGTTGTTGTTAAGATAATTTTTCTTGTAACTTTTTTATTGAGATATTTTTGCTTTCATTAAAAGACCTCATTATTTAGTAATATTTCATTAAAAGTATCAAAAGAGAACTTATTCAGGAAAAGATCAATCACATTGGTATTGTTTTGCGACTAGATTCTTCCTGCCCATTTTCCTGGAGATCACTAGAATCAATTACATGCATTTGAATCAGAGATTAATTATCTTCCCTTTGGCAGGCTGATGGTTGGATAGGTTTTGTTGTCATCTAATTTACTGGCAAGTAATGAAGTGATAGCTTGATTGCACTGGAGGAAGAAGAATACAAGGCTTATGTGATCAAGCCATGAATGGGACAAAAACAAGTACCAGCTTTCCCGTGAAAATGCTCGAAATATTAACTATTCACTTGTAGGGCCTTAAAGTGATCAAGTTGATTCTTGGATTATGGAAGTTAATTGATTATCAATGTTCAGGGCACTGTGATTGTAAGGATTGCTTTGAAGATGTATGGGGACCATTATTTTGGATAACACTGTACTGGTAGTCAATATTTCCTCTGTCGCAGAGACACAGGGACAGTTATTTGAACTCATTTTGATAAAATCTACTCAGCAGATTAATGCATATGATAGACATTTAGGAAACCGATTGAATTAGACAAGCACAAAAGGTTCATCCAGCATATTATTTGGGGTTTTTAATGCACACAAAAGCTAGAATGCACTTCATAAATTGTATAAAATTTTCATGGGGAGTGTTGATTTAATGATAGTGCTTTCAATAGCAAACACTCATACATTACCGCCTGTGATGATTGAAACATTAAATTATAGCATTTGAAACTCGGAAATTGGCACACGCACTATAAAGAAAGATAAATTTACTCTTGAGTGTTTATTATCGAATTGAACGGTTAGGCTCAGTCAGGCGTGGAATTTGATTCAGTGGTTAAGTCAAGCTGGGCTGTGGTTTTGCTAAGATAAAAGAACCCATCCTTGCATATTCCATTGATTTTCTATTATCTCAAGCCAGCATTAGACAGAGTTTAAGAAAGCAGCAGAACTCAATTGAATCTGGGGGTGCAAGGAAGCGTAAAGCTTGTGTTTGATTGGCACGCACTTCAGTCAAGACACCCTCACCCTGGGTTGGAAAGAGGTGGTTATATCTACCTCCGGGAAATCCGGGCATGCTTCTCATTTACCTGGGACACACTTCTGTTTCTCAGAAAGGAAATGAACTGAATAGGGATATGAAAACATTGGTCATACCTCATGCAAAGATCAAACAAACAGGCCAAGTTGATAACTGCAGACTTGAAAAAGAAAATGAAATTAAAAAAAGAAATCTGTATTAGCCATATTTTAATTTTCTGTACGTTTCAACTTTCACAACTTCAGGTATGTATAAGATCTTACACAGGAGTAAAATTAAACCAAACACATTCTTAAGTGTCCCAGAGCAATTGCTAATTTTGACAGAAGTAAAAGGGTAAATAGGTAATGAAATTATTTCCGTTACCTTAAATATTCTCTCCATTGGGAAATCTTTGAAGACATTGTCATAACCATAACATCAATATATGTATAATATTAGTATGACTTTGATGAAATTGTACTTCTTTTAGATTTCGACACTACATCTATATCCGTCAATACGGAGTGAATGCATCACATATCCAAGTCTGTGGCAGGCAGCTAACCATGCTTGCAGGCACTAACTATCATCATAATATTCCGGCTCTCATGCAAACAGCTCATTATAGTAATTTTCCTTACACACTTCAATTAGTTGTGAAATTGATGGCTGTCCTATTAATTCAAAGAAAACAAAGAATGTTGATTAAGCTATGGTGTCACAATTTGATGATCAAGTCCTTAATGTGCAAATGAGAATGCAAACCATAAAAAAGATATCCAGCGCAGGAAAAATGTAATTAGTCACAGGGAAATATCAGTGTCCTAGAATGGTAATTGAGAAAATGAAACAATAACCATTTCCTCCAGAATATTTCTGAGAATGCTTGACAGCATTTCTTGACATGTCCAGACTCAAAAACAAAACTCAAAAACCATTCTTAAATGTGCCACTCTTCCAAACTTGTATCATTTTGTATGTATGGGATGATTTGAATATGCATTGTAGTAAATTTATTAGGATGATGATAACTTAAAAACCAACAAGAACTAAGTGAAGTTGAAACAAATATCAGGACAAGTTCTACTGAAATACACCCTGACACAATGTTATAGGCTAGAAATCATGTGCATGTCATGACAAAAAGTCCAATTTTTGGTGTTCAATTTGATGAATAGTTTAATAAACAAAGCTTTAAGCCCGAAATGTTTGTCTAACTGTTACAGCTTATGTTTTCTTGTCTTTGGCTGAAAACAACACTGTGAGTTATGATTATAATTTATGATAATATTGATGTAAGTACCGGGGTATATGAGCAGAAACCAATATATAAATTAATCCTATGTCCACAATCCGAAAGGTATGATAAAATGGTAGGGTATCCAGTAGACACGAAAAAATTAAGGTCCTCTTATGAGAACCTGATTGCATTGGTGCTAATATGTCATGTCAACTAATATGTAACAATACATCAATTTGATCCCATTGTCATTCTTCTAAATTTTTGGGGAATTACAGCTGCAGCAGTGTGTTACCACCAGTGAAAGTGTACAGCCATTTACTTATTAGGGGAATATTACATGTAGATCTGAAGAACATTAGTTGCAAGTGGGCCCAAGTAGTCTCCATTGCATTATCTTTATCAGTTTAATACTGATAGATAGACCGTGGGGAATGTGACAGCCTAGTTGTTTGGTCTTACTCAGGTGTGAAAACTGCTGTGATCATTACTTGAGTTCTTGATTTTCCACAATTCTCAGTGGACTCCAATGGTGTTGGGATGAATCTGTTAATAATGCAAGTTAATTGGCTGAGCCCCTGCTATCCCTATGCCCCCTGTGCTTTGGTAATTAACATCTCTATGACTTTGCACCTTCTGTTCAGCCTCAGTGGACACGAAGGTAAATTAACAAACAAATCACAGCTTATTATCACTGTCCATTTTGGCTGCGTCTCTCCCTCAAAGGACTTCCGCTCAACACAAGGGCTGGTCAGATATTAATGGATGGAAATATCCCATGGCAACAGGCACCAAAATAATGCTAAATATACAAATTAAACAACTAGTTTTTCATAATTCCCGCAGCATGTAATGTAATTGTTTATTTAAAAAATCTTTTTATGTCATCTTTCACAATTTTTACAAGCAGATATTAACAGGGTAAATGAGTGTGATATGTGGACATTTTATCTCCATGAATACATAACAATTTGTTTAACAAGATATTTTTCATAATGAGTCTAATACTTCTGAAAATATGGTCAGAGATGACTATGTTATGGTTATTTTGAACAATCTGACAATTTTTTTTTTTTTTTTTTTTTTGGTGTGGAAAATTAACCTCTCCATGTGTCTCTTGCCCCATTTTCTCAAGACTAAAAAAAAAAAACAGGAAAGCTCCTAAGATTGATTATGCTGTCAAACATGAAAAAAGCTTTTATAGCAGAAAATAAATTTCTAGGAAAAGAACATTTACACAAACCGTAAAATTTTCTTCTCATTTTCCCACTTAAGGACTTGGGCTACATCATTCACCTAGTATTTCACAATGTCTAGAAGCACTCTATTCAGATTTGTTGCCATAACAACCAGCACGCACATGGTCATTTTAATGCAATCATACCTTACTTGGAGAGGGTCAATAGCTGCTGTGATGAAAACTTCCAGAGCCATGCACTAATGAACTTTTTCTCAATTCTACACAAACCAGGAGATCCCAAGAGAGGGGTGGGATATAATTCAGTATCGAATTCTGGTCGGATTTGTTAGAAGTGAAAATGAGAATGAGAATTTATCTGCACTGAGAGAGAGAGAAAGGGAGAGAAAACAAATACCTATGCCTCATCGAAATAAGGATATTAGAGTTTGTTTTCTTTTCCAGTTCTTGGGTTGAAAATAAATATCTGTTAATCACTATTTGTGAAAATAAAAGTTTTTTAACTTTTTCAAAAGTAGTTATTTTAGAAATTCTTAATGTGATTTTCATTATTAATGGAATCATCAAAAATATAACTTTCTTTTCACGTGATATGTATGTCCTTTAGTAAATATTCATAATTATATATTATTCAAGATTCATTCTCTTATACCCTAAGTCTACACCCACAGCATTCATCAAAGCACACAACACAGCTTAGCTGTCATTATCAATGTGACTCAGAGAGACCCACGTTTGAAAAACACTCATGATTTTCATTTTTTCTGTTTTCAACTCTAGAGATCACTTAGATAAGATATAATTAGTTTTTCTCTGGGAAAATGTTTCAAAATAATTGACATCATCCACACGCTGCCATGTGATCTTGCTGATAAGCGTCAGGCACAAAGTTAGGTTGTCACAAATACAAAAATCACATGTAAATTACCACTGGGCCATACTGAGATAAGCAGGCAAAGCATACACAATATCAATAATATAAGAGTCCAGTGCGTGTACTTTCGACACAATAACTATCAATAAATAATGCAAACATGGCATGTGGCAAGCTGATCAACTATATTGCTTAAAACAAAGGGTGTAACACAGTAAACAGAAGATGGGATTCATGAGGGAAATGATTGGGAAATGATATTTTTTATGAAATCGCAAATGTTCTGTTTGTTTGAATATTTTATATTTTTTATGAAAAACTGTGCAATTTAAAATTATACCAATATACATACGTGCTTCTTAACATAATCTCTGAAGTTTCATTTTATCTTAATTGAATACCTATCGTTTATCAGTATGTGTGTGTCAAAAATGTCAAATATCGATTTTTTTTGTCTCGTTACATAACTACTCATATGGAAAAAAAGCATTGAAATCATATATGACATGCAACTATAAATATCAATTTAAATTGGATTTTGGGAGTGGGTTTGGCACTGCATATTTCTTCAAACAGTTATGAAGAAAGTTGTGTGTGACAATGTTCATTTAAGCACCCTTGATATCTGCTTGTTGATATCCCTCATCAGCCATGTGTACATACCTGAAGTCTCAGGTGGCCTCTTTATTGCTAAATAAAACTGGACACGGACAATTGAGTATTACACAAATTTGCTGTTTGACCTTTTAACTGATCATCTGTTCTCTATGTAATTCCTTTGGGTGAATTACCTGGCAGCAAAATGATGGTGGTATCACATGCTTACCAATACTTTGTGACCCTGGCAAAGTTTTGTAACTATGACAACCAGGTGTCATGGGGCTTGCGTGACACTTGCCTGATAAGTCGTAAATGGAAAAACTTGTGTTCTAAGATGAGTTACGGTATGGTAATGGAGAAAAGTATGTTTTCTGAGGAGCACTTTCACTTTTCCAATAGCTATAAGGAGCAAATAAAAAGTTTTAATCAGTTACTTTAATAACCTTGCTAAAGGTTATTACCATGATAATTTGAATTGTACATGATGTTGACGCCATTGCCCTGCCAGATCAATGAAAGAAGAAAATGAGTTTTTCTTTCATTTTCATTTGCATGGTAAAAGCCTTCTGTTAGGTAGGTTAACATAAGTTTTGCATGCTCCTATCACACTTTTTGTTTCGTTAATAAATTATCTGCCAGTTTTGATTACCACCCCGTTTGTTTTTACGCTGTCATGGCATAATTACAATCACCAAACCACACGCTAAAATATCATTAATGAAATTTTGGATTATTGGTGAAAGTGGGGAGGTACTTCATTCACCTTTTGAACCATATCATTCATCATGTATACTTCTACCCTCCCCACCCTGACCTCTCTCTCTCTCTTTCTCTTTTTCTCTCATTATTTCTCAGCATCACTCTTGTGCATTTGTAAACATCTGTCCATGCAATTTTTAATATATAACTTTATCTTTGTTTAAAGTAAGTTTGCTCCAAAAATGAATTGAAGCCATTAGCCTTGTTGTAGAATTGAATTAAAAAAAGAATGAAAAAAAGAAATACTATTTCAGTGACAGGATATAACAATTTAAACTGCCTGAAACTGTTTCCATCAAGACGGATTATGCAGATTTCTTCATTAAGGTCACTATAATTACTTTCTTTTGTTTTTAATGTTCCTCTCTTCCAGAAACGACAGATGGCAAAGCTGCATAATTGTATGAGTGTAATGTCTGATTGTAGCGATAAGAACAGGCACTTCTTTTTTCTAAGTGCTCCTATTGATTGCTTTCTATACAATTTACATCAAGTGATTCTTTTTTTCTTGAGAGTACTTTAGTGCAACCTATTCTTTATTTGTTTTCTTATTCCAAAACACTGAAAAAGAAAAAATGTTTAGAAAATGATATTTTTTAAATTACTTTCTCACCTTGTAGAACCTTTGAATCAGTTTCAAATCAATATACTCAGATTTGTGAAATGGCACTGGCACTAAGAAATTATTCAAATTGTCACTTTAATTTACTTCAGAGGTGAAACTAAATAAATCAAATTAATTTCAAAACTATTTGTTGTCATAAATTAGATGGATGAAAATGGACATTGCTACAATTGTAGATTAAGTCTGTAGATTAAATCTGTTTTAATACAGTTAATACAGTTTATAGCAATTTTAATAGGGTGGCTACCCTTTTATGTACTGTCAGTTGAATGATTTTTCCAAAACATTCCAAAAAAATAAAGTACATTGTTGACCATATTTATTGAAAATAATTTCATCAGAAATAGCTGATTGGGACTAATTATTGTGTTAAACTAGTCCTGAGATATAGAATATTTATTATATTTTGTGTTGATCTGTTCAAAATGTTTCTCTGTACTATGATTTTTTTTCCAATTTTTTTTTCTCAAACAAACTATTTGACCACACATGGCATTTGGCTGTTTCAATGGGTATTACTCTACTGAATGGAAATGTATCACTTATTTTGACACTTGTTAGTTGGCTGTTGAGGTATGTCTGTCACCACAAGCAGCAATTCCAATTTAGCATAAGCAAAGCAGGGAAATGTATACTCTCTACATTAGCCACTGTGTGCATGTTTAGAGAGAAAAAGGGGGAGAGAACCAGAAAATGAGCAAGAGGGAAAGATTGGGAGACCTTAAATGTTAACGTATTTAGAACTCATTTATGATACTAGAAGGCTGAAAGATTTGCAGCAACAATGAACAAATTATAATGAATAAAAAACAATACAGATGGCACATAAAATGACCCAAACTTAATGCTTCAGTTTCACTGACATTGATTCATGCATATTAACTTCTTGTTAGAAACAATAGTTATTAAAGTGGACAGCCAACAACTTATTTATTGAGTGGGTGAAAATATTTTTCTCTAAGGGACAATAGAGTACATATATGCCTGTAGCTTTAGTATTCACATAGTCAAACTGGAATAGCAGTGTATTAAAAGTGCACAATATAACTTTTTTTCATTTTTGAATGAGGAATGGTGTTTGTTTTAATATATATTTCATATATTTCATATATATAAATATACAGATGACATTAAATAAAATATGTAAAAAAAACATTCTTCATGGTGTTTTTTAATGTTGTTTTTATACTGTATAGCAATCAAGATGTGACCGCACCAAAGCATCCTTTCCTTGTTTACTCACGAGCAGCTTGCTTTGAGGGAATTACATCTTAATTGAATATTTATCTCTTTCTTTGTACCCTTCATTACACTATTACCAAATATTGCATAATACTATTGCCTTGCAGATAATGCAATTAGGGTTCTTTTTCGTTGCCCACAGTTACATTTAAATGTGTGTGTGTGTGTGTGTGTGTGTGTGTGTGTGTGTGTGTGTCATTTTTGAGAATAAACTATTTGAGTTAAATGATATTTGCTCATAGTGCATGTTGATTAAAAAAAATTATTCTAGCGGTTGAAGGTTTATTTCTACATTGACTCCAACAATTACAAATTTAAGAAAGTAAGTCAAATGTTACAGTTTTCAAATATCTTTCTTAGAAATCAGAAGAAGCAAAATTTTTAGGCTGCCTTTTTGTATCAATTTACAGTCAAGAAAAGTATCTTGATAGTGTGTCTTGTTATGCAAGGTTAAGAAGATATATATTGTACCCAAAAACTCTCTTCCATTTTTCCTTTTAATGTTTCTGATATGGATGGTCCTCCAACTGAATGGGCTCATCTTGCACTCGGGTCAGTGAATAATGATTTGAGGGTAGGCCATTCCTAAAACACCTGATCCCGCGATTGTGTGTGCGCCACTATTGATTTCTAGGAAAATTACTTTTGCCTACAGAATCTTAATCATGGTGGCAGAATGGAGCTAGAATTTTGTGGGATGGAAGGGGAAAGTAATTTTCACAGGTCACTGTCTGCAGATGTGGGCACTTTGTTGATAAATAACAGGACTTTTTGTATTGATTTTGCCAGAAAAAAAATTGACATTGCCTTCAAATTCGGGGCATCTAGAATTTTTAATTTTCTAATCAATTGCTTTGGAATTGGACTGTCATATGAGTTAATTCAACCTTTTAATGAAAATAAATAATCATTTATTGAAATACTGGAAAGGGAGGTCAAAAAGTTGAAACTAATCACAGAAACTAATCACATATACATTGACAAATGTCAACTTCAGTATATAAAAGCATATTTTTCTCAAAAGAGAATGACAGGGACAAAGTTTCTTCTTTCCTCTACCTCCCCTAGAACAATCAGGATAGGCAGAACCTTATGATTTATTTAAACTTCCAGAATTGGTAAAATCTATGTTGTTGGTTGGTGATCAGGCAAGGTTTGTTTGAAGCTCCAGCCATTGACACATCAGTGCATAATCAAAAGTAAGTTAGAATCTGCCACTTGGGAACTGGCGGCCATAACTCTTCCAAATGTTTACCTCTGGGGAACACTTATGTGCTTATGAACACTACAATATACCAGTAGCTAACTCTATTGTCAACAATTTGTTAACATAGTGCCCCATGAGACTGTCAGCTGTAACCTGCCTGACAACACAAGTGTAAAATAGGAGGCACTGCTTGTGTTGGGGGTGAGAAATATTCACAAATCACAGATATTATTCTACCCTCAAGGTTTACTACTTCACGATAAGCAATGTCATTGAGTAACAAGTTAAATGACTTGGGTTAAGCCAGTTGGGAGTTATAAGCAGAATCCAAATTGGGATAATTTCTCTTTTATGTCCTTTTTAAAGCATGCTAATTTTATGTGGTGTAGTAGAATTTGAAATCTGACCCATAAAAACAACAAACATGTCCTTTTGGCTGTAACAAACCAAATTCTGTTTTTTTAATATTTCTTGTCAAACAAACAAGTTAACATATTATGTAAATGATTACAATACATGAAAGTTTTTAGTATGCTTATATATCTGAAATCATTTTACCTTCTTTACACAAGGCTAGTTTATCATACATAAAGCTGTATCAGAGGTCAATTTGACCAAAATGCCATTTTAAAAACATTTCTAGAGTTACATTTTAATGCCTCTTTTTGGCTATATTTCCAGGTGATACTAAAAAAATGGAAAATGAATTGTCTGTTGCCTTTACAGTTTGACAAACACTAGGGCATTTAACTTTTATTTTTCCTTTCATTTGTATTCAGATTCCACTGGCAAAAAGGATATGCCTTTTCTTCTTAATTGTAGACTTTGCTGGCACAACAGGAATTTGAAAACAGGTGTATTTGATTCCAGTGGTTTGTTTTTATTTCATCTGCTTTAAGGTGGCAAATTCTTCAAGTGAGACTTTACTTTTTGACTTTAATTTCTTTCCTTTTTTTTTTTTTTTAGAAAACATTTCACAATGGCAGTATTTGTATATTTACAAATGCATATCTCTCAGACACTGGGGTACCAATTTCTCAAATTTTAAAACTAAAGTCAAATGAGATACTAACCCACTGAATTATTGCTAGTAGAAAGTATGTAGAGGACTTCTTCCACTTGCAACTGAAGTAGTAAGTATTTGTTTTGACTTGTGGAATTGGACCTCAGTGCGTCAGATAATATGACAGAGAATGTTATTGGCACTTTCAGCAGAGCACTTGCACTGTGGACAGAATTTCTGAAGGACTTTTTTCCTTCATTCCTCCTTTTTTTCATGATTTTTTTACACTTACATTTAAGGAATTCCTTGGTCTGGGAATGTATCATATTTGTGTAAAATTTTAAGGCCACACAGAGAGAATCTAAAGTGGTTGGATGTGTTCCTTGCTTTTTATTCAAAACCTTTGTATAAATATCTATAACTAAGAACTTTTTCTCACTATTCCTTCATGTACTATACCCTGTACTATACCCACTTTTTTGACTTTTTGCACAGTTGATTGTCTTTTTTGAAACCCAAACATGTCTAAAATAAGTTTAAGCCACCTAGTTCCCATTCCATTTCATTTTCCAAATCCTGTATATAGTGAAATGAGTGTTAAATTTGTTCTTCTTTCCAATTCCAGATGGCATTTGGTAAGTGTCAGGTCGTACCAAAACATACTGCAGCCAAGTACTTATCTCTGTAGGAAAAAAAACAACAACAATACAGCTACTTGGAAAATCCCAGAGTTGGCATTCATGTGTAACTCAATTACATGAAAGGACCAAATTTGCCTTGTTCAGAAAAAAGAACACAACCCCACACTCAAAGCTGCCTTTTACTGAGATGATAGCTATCTTACTTTGCAATAATTCAAAATTTATCTGTTCAAAAATTCAGACCAGCATTAACTGGGATCATGTTCAGAACATTATTGATTTTTTCCTTTTCCTCGAGTCTGAGTCTCCTCTCTGTATATCTACTGGCTGTCATTGTGGGCATAAATAGCACACCACCAAATCCCATTCAGTTCTCCCAGTAGACTCTTAAGAAAGTTACCAATATACAAAACATTTATGTCTGTATATCAATAAAATATTAACTTGTTAATATGAAAAAGGGGCTATTTAAAGGTACTTTTCAGAGAGACACAATAATTGTTTATACTTTTCCAATTTATACAGACTGACAAAATACACAGTGGTCCTGTTATTAAAATCTAAATCAATGATCTGTAATTAACTTAAATAGTTTTCCAACAAAACGAATTCCCATCAAAAGGAATATGTTAGTTTGTTTTAAAAAACATAAATTTCAGAACATGAAAAATTATACTGAAAAAAAAAATGACCCGTTTTCTAGTCAGGTGTATTGATACAAGTTTTATTATCAAGAGGAAGCAACTAATTAATCAATCAAAGGATGCAGTTTTGTGAAACACAGGTTTACTTCCTAAACTCATAATGGAAAATTGACAGAGAAATTTCCTATGGAGACTTCAGAGGTGAAACTGTACACGGATCTATTCATCTAATGATTTTATGGAGCAGGTTATTATATTAATTATCAAGCCATTGGTGAATAGATCGGGTCTAAGATGAACTTCCAAGAGACCTGCTCCCAGCATTTCAACAAAGTAATAAGGGGATGAATTTCCTGAACTTTTCTCCGATCACGACAGAATTACCAATATTTGTGTCAGCTAGCTCATATGATGTCTAGGGTAATGAAAACGGATGATGCTCTCTGGGAATAGCTGTCTGTCACAGTGGACTCCAAGGTGTAGCATGGTTAGACTAACTAGATTGCTCCTAATTATCCCAACTTGGTAGCTGTGCTCCTAGGGGGCTGTATGCAAGTGATGTGCAAGTCAGGAGAATGCCAAGAGGTGAAGGCACAAACTGGCTTGGATGTCACATGAAGTCAACAATTATTCTATAGAGTTCTTCTCTGTTTATCTTTAGTTTGACTTCAAGGTCAAGCCATGCTGACATCCTAGGGGTAAGATAGCTCACTATTAATAGACATGGGGGAATTCATACCACTTTGGAGTCATGCCACCGAGACCTGTGAAGGGGAGATTAACAAGTTCCGCCACATTTGACAATCAACAAATAAATGATAGCCTTGCCACCTTTCAGTAAAAATTGAGCCATGAGAATAGAGAAATCAAATAAAAATACCCCGGAAGTAACATTATATGACAGCCCACAAGCTTTAAACTTGTCTGAAATATTTTGCCAATAAAAATTTTAAAAGCTTTAGCACTACAATTTTTGATTTCTTGGCCTTAAGTATCAGGGAATGGGTCCCCAAGCTCATGCGACTAAATCATTACACTATTAAAGTTCATCCATTTGTGAGCCCCAGTCTTTTCCCAACTCCCCTGGTACCCAGGCTGAATAGATAGATAATGATGATTCCTCTGTAATTTGGCTTGCATTATTGCTGTGGCTTTTATTGTCTTAAAGCAATCCCTCTATTAGGGCGAGAAATAGGCTCCCCTGACACTTGAGTTGATGGTGTTGTTAATAGAGGCTTGATAACACAGAGGAGTGCTCTTTAATGTTCAGCCTTAACCCCAATCCCTGGGGTTCCATACATCAAAGATGGCAGCAACTTACAAGACAGGACTCAAACAAGGTCTGGCGATTACAAAAATGATAAAGGGTGACAATTTTGTAGAAGATGGCATTTACCGATGACAGAGTAATGAAGCAGACTGTAAATAGCTGTCAGGAGCCACCTTAGGGTAAAGTCACCATTACATGCATCACAGATGGAATACTATCAGTATTATATATTGATGTTCAATGCTTAACTAGTGAAATGGGAATTCTGAACTTGACCAGAGATAAAAATGATGCACAACTAAGCATATAAAACCTTATTGTTGAATGCTCAGATGACACCCAATTATCTGAAGCATTTGAGCTGCACAGGTCTTGCTAAAAAAGATTAAGGATACATTTAAGCATTAATTTAATCATACTACTCATTTGAGGTAAAAAAATGCATTAGCATCTGAAATAGAGAGTGATTACGCGGGTGCTCCAAAAGTCCATTATAGGGGTGCATATTGCTGAGTTGCCAACTCTGTGTATTCTATGTACCATATAGGAAAGACTCTCATTGTTTACAAGTGTTATACATTTGTTAATAAGATGTTAGACAATAGACCTTTACATTTTAAGTATTGTCATGGGCAACTCTGCTATAGATATTATTTGGATTGCTGTTGAAGTAAGATATGGTCTCAGTTTGCAAAATCTCTCAAAATCTAAAAGTGGTGTTTTTGAAAATAACTCATTTTTTATTCCTGTAACTCAGTCTTTATTTTTTGAGTAGGTTCCTGGACAAATTTCACATTTATAGTTTTCTAGATGGTTGTTCATATACAATTAAACCAAGCATATTTGACCAACATTTGGAACTGGGCCTTAGAATTTTTTTTATATTTATGAATAAAAAATTAGAAACTGTGGTATAAAAAACACTCAAATAAAAAAAACATTTTCCTATATAGTTTTGAAATTCTTAAATTATTATATTTTGGTGTAAAGGTTTATATTGAATTTGATTTATTTCCATTAGAAAACCTATGAAGTAATATTTTTTTATGCGCAGGCAGCAGAAATTATATCTAGTTCAACAATTTGGAGCTGTGCAATGGAAAGGGCATATATAATTTCAAAAGGTTTCAAATCAAGATGAACTTTTGCTCACCAGTGACCATTGGATTAGGAAAACAAGATGATTTTGATCAGTGAAATATTTTTTTTCTTCATTTAATGTTTAAAAAAACATGTCTCGTGTGGCTGACATTTGTGATGATTACATCAACAAAGATGTATCTTAATCTGTTAATAGCTGACCTTTAGATTATAAAGGTGCTGTTGCCTAAACAATGATGAAGGGAAAACAGATTAACTCTGAAAAAAGTCAGATTCTGCATCATTTGGTCCCAGTCATAACCTTTATCATTTGAAAACTCATGTTTCAAATTGTTTTATGGACTACAGGGAAACAATCTTTACAAGTTTGGAAATCCCTTGTTAAAAAATTCTCTTTATTTGCAATTTTTTGTCAGAATCAGGTGTATATGCTTGGCTGCTTTGACAATTTTGGCCCCTCTGTTTAAGTGCATGATGCTCGATGATAAAGGGCAAAAGCTGTTGGAGCAGAAAGATACTTCAATCACCCGATTGCTTTTTGCAATTTAGACACTAACATTTTTGTCCATTTCTGGCGCCTAATCACTTTGATCACTGCCATTAACCTCCAACAATGGTGATGAGACCTACAGTCCTACATCAAGTACTTGAGTGTTATGTCTCCAATTTATTTGCTTGTTTGCTTTTATTGTTTCTGTTATGGCACAAAGTCATCAGGAGTGCTTTGCAATTGACCTAAACTGACTGCACGTGTTTATTATATTGGTAGTGCATTTTTATTTCAATGTTAATAATCATGCTCATCATCTAATGAAGTGCTCAGCCACTTGCAACTGAAAATGCCATTTGCATTAACTGCTTCCTGCCATAACTTGAGAAAGTCACAGCCTGATATCCAAATGGCAGCAGTATAGTGCTTTACCGGTAGATGACTCAAGTCTAAAAATATACTTTAGTCAAAAGAAATAATTCAAAACATTAAAAATATTCTGATGAGAAAGTTCCAAATGAATATATTTTTTTAATCATACATATATGAATAATTTAAGGATATTTTATCCAGACAAATTTTCCTAGAACATATTTAATATGTTCTGATTTAATTTATGCATATTGTGGGGCTTGCATAGGGATCTGCACACCAATTTTCCATTAGTTGTTGTTCTTTATTTCCATAATTACCCATATGTGAACAAGTCATTTCCATGGGGGGAAAGGGACTTGGCTCTAGGTCCAATATATATTGTCTATTGTCCAGTATACTTTCTTCTCTAGTACATTTATCACTACTACATTTTATCATTCATGGGTGTGTCAGTATTAAAATAATTGCACTTGAATTTTAAATGAAACAAGCATACTTCAAAATTTATTAGAAATTTTACATAATGATATTATTCTTTGCACTAATGTAATAGTGAATTATCTGTAGTATGAAAACAGTGCCTTTTAAAACCTTTCTCACTTATGTTTTTTATCTGTGATTGCTCACTTTAATTGATCAGAATGGAATCATTTGCAAAAGCCTAAAACAAAGCTGTCGAAACTGTATGACATCATACAACCCTTTTTTCCAATGTGCTAGCTACACTCTCTTCTTAATACCATGAAATCTTATTTGTTTTTAAACAACATCCAAGA
The DNA here is from genome assembly GCF_001039355.2 of Lingula anatina. The sequence continues at coordinate 762,773 of NW_019775558.1, read as the reverse complement.
CTTTGGGCTCTCTTGAATGATTTTCATTTAATTTTCACTTTTACATTACTTACTAGTTTTTTCTTTTATTTCTACCTTTTTATCACTTGGTATTGTCCGCACTGCATTTATGTTAATAAATACCCTTTTTCATTTACTACACACTTCCTCTGTGATTTGCCTTTGTGCTAATATGAAATAAGAATAAGCACCCATTGTTTAACCATATCCTTCCCTTTGTTCTCAAGAACTTGCTTTACAACAATGTCATGGTTTTACGTAAAAATTAATCTAGACTCATTATTATGACAAAAAAAGGTGTGTAATATCGAGAAGTTTGCTATTTAAAATGAACTATCATTTCCAGTGACAGCTGTGACTAGCTTCTGTTGTTTTCTCCTGTATTCTGCAACTTCTTCCCAGTAAGAAGTATTAAATGTTGTCACAGTTATACATGAAGGAAACTGCAACCCAGCACAGAGCTGTGAGTCATGTCTTTGAGTACTTCATGCAGATCAGCTTCTGATCAGGAATAAAATTGATCACTCGGCTAACTATTGAAGAAGCAGATTACTCTGTAAAGGCAATTATTGGAAATTGTGCTTTCTTCATGTGTGCGCGGGAGATAGGGAATGTCACCATATCTGTTTCCCAGCAAAATGTTCTAAATTGTCTTTGTGATAATATCTCATCAAGTATTCATGTCCTGTATGCAGTTATATGGAGACTCGAGGCAAGAGTTGATCGAGAAGGGTGAATTCACTTGATGTAATGATGAGAATGGTGACAGAGCAGCCAATATCACAAGGTCATGGTATTATTGGTTAGGCTGTCATTTCCGACACATTTGGCAGAAATGAAAATATACTTTTTCATGAAAATGTAAAGATACTTTGTTAATAATTAAAATATAGCAATTAATGAAATGAAATCTTTTTAGCATGGTAATTTTTTTATTAAATTATCCATTAATGACAAAACCAATTTTTTTGTTTTTGCTTTTAACCTGAATAATCCAGGTGTTAATATAAGAGGTATGAATGAATATCACAACAAGGCAGCAAAGCTGTTAAATATACAGACCATTTTCAGTAAAAGAACTGTGAAAATATCAGGAAGTTATAACACGTAATTTTGACTTATATCCTGAGCATTAAAAAAGGATGCTGCATGAAATAATTGTTAAGAAAAATGATTTGTTGAAGCTGTTGTTAATCATCTCCTTATATATGAGATAAGCTGATATACCAGGTTTACCGTTACTTAAGTGCATTAATTGCATTCAGTAGAAGACTTAAATGCCCCCCCCCCAAAAAAAAATTATTGAACTTGCAAAAACAAAAAAGGTCAAACAAATTGACTCATATTTCAGTTTTATAAACCAGTCCAGTAGGTTAGAGAAAATAAATGGCTTAGTTTTTGCATTTTCTGCATTAAGGAATGTATATATAATGTATGTTTTATACGCTAGTGGAAAAAAGAAAATAATGATCCAATAAAGCTAATATTTGAACTTGGCCTGTATTTAATGCTTTTAGGACAAGATGCAGAGTTATCCAATCATTGTATTAACAAGGATTACAAACATTATAATTTTTGCTGAAAAAAAAAGGAAGAAAGGAAAACTTTTGTAAAAATGGTCCAATAAAGTGGATATCCAAACTTGGCTTGTATCTTTATGATATTAAATGCTGTAGTAAGTTTAAGGGTAACAAGTCACATGGTTATACATGTATTGCACTAACATGATGGTGACAATGATGACATGCAACAATGGTGACATGTGCAGGTGCTGGTTAGAAGTACTGGTACAAATGCACTGTCTGAACATATAGACTAGACCTCATGATATCCAGTTTAAAAGCATAATAAATTAATGCACGGGAACACTTTAACCCATGCACTCAAAACTAAGTGTGTCATGACTAGCCTAGTCCCACTGGGACAGTACAGATCATGGGGAAGGTGTAACCCTAAGGAATGCTATATATCATGAAAAACCATATCCCAGAAGAGTACAGAATATCAGGCTTGTGTGATCTTTTTGGCTATTAAGGGGAGTATCAATCAGTTACACTGTAACCTTAATGCATCAGTTGGATTAAGAAAAAATGAAAAAAAAAAGAAATGTTTTGCTGTAAAACCAGTAGTTTTGTAATACTTCCATAATGTCTTTTGTGACATCAATACAATTAGGCATTATTTATTATCATATTTATGTTAACTTCTACTTCAGTTCAATTTTTAGATTAATAGTTAACTGTCTGCCTGCATTTACTAGTGATGTATAATTTCCTGATAGCAATTCAAAGCATAACATTCTAACATAAACCCAAATTGTATTCTACACTTTCAGATTAATGTCAAAAATATTTTTCCATAAGAATCATGTAAAATATTACTCTTACTTTTCAAGTAGTGCTTCATCTTAATGAGTGTGTGTTCCATTGACCTTTAAAATATGGAACAGCTGTTTGTTCATCAGCAATACTAAATTGCATTGAGTTTTACCATGAATGAGATCAACTCGCCCCACATGTCATGCAATTACAATCTTAATTCAACTTTTTAAGATAATGCATATTGTGTTATTTTTTATATAACTATATACAGATAACATATATAGGCTGTGGCAAATATAAACACTAAACATTGTGTAACAGTTAATTAAATCCAACAGTAAATATTTGTTTATTTATTTCTTTATAATCTTTATTTGTTTAATGTTCAATTTATTCTAGTTGCAAAGCATTAACGTTATGTCTCAATTCCCTGACGTTTGACGTTTGCTTCGATAAATGTTCGTTTTGTATATAAAATATTCTTAATTTTGTTTCAAGGAAATTTTTGAAAAAAAAACAAAATATAACGGATAATTTAAAAGATTAAGAACTGATATAATTGAAGTAGAGTTGAGTTATATTGTACAGTCATACACGCCATTGCTGAATTCGAGTTATTTATTTCGCACCGCTATTCATCTCATGGACCCCTCTCCCCATGTTGTACGAGGTGTCTCGGTAATGAAAGCACCTGTTATGAGACGAGCATTGAAAGAAAAAAGAAATGATGCACGCGACATATTGATAGAATTTAAAAGAATATACAAAACATGATGCCTGTATCCTATAGTACGTTATGTTATCGTAGACTGATCTAAGTTGTGATTCAGAGTACACATTTCTTCTTCCTCGCCCTTGAGCCTCCCAGAAGAAGGTACTTGCTTAGAGCACCCCTGGAAATCTCAGAAGAGCGTCCCCTTCTATCATAATGGTTTGTCCACTTGATTGGATCAACAAAAGATCCGGATTATCCTCTCCACGCTCCTTATCTTTACTTTGAAGTCGAGCGTCTTCCACTCAACTGCGCAGATTAGTGCCCATTACTCCTCCTCCCGGGAGGGCTCTTTTGCTTTGGACCATTGTCATCTTGTTAAAAGTGTTGACATGATCTCAAGTTATGTCAACATCAACCTATATACCACTAGAGAGAATACGGGAGCAACTTTTGTGCTGTAATGTGATTATATTTCAACAATATTGATTCTGATTCTGTCGACTTATTGTCGTTGTATCTTTTCTGTCAGCTTTTTTGTTGTGGCATCGCTACTTAGTTATGGTCTTCTTTTCAAGCGATAACGTGCCATAAAGGTCCTATTATTTCACTACTGCATCTCTACGCCTACTAAATTCCAAAATTCGAACTCAAAACATTTTCGATTAGCGTTTACGCTGTGCATGGGGTAAGTGTTCTCGAACCAGTCGAGAGAAATGGAAATTATGTTTTCATGTGTCACGACGACGATCGGAGATTTCTATTGAAAATTTATTCTTGAATTTCAATAGATACATAAATGAATAATCTTTGGACGTTTCAAAAAGACTAAGTAAAGACTTCTTTTTTTTCTTCTATAGATATTTTGCACCAACGCCTTTTATTCGAACGTCTCCGAATGCAGAGCTTGTTGCGGCAGTTTGAGACTGGAGGTAATAGGCCTTTGGGAGTGTATATGCACCTCTTTAAATCTTATTGGGGGTTTGAATGAGCTAATATGTTAAGGCCCATACTGTAAGGATCTTTTCAGCTATAAGTTTTATAAATCGACTTATTTACAGAAAACGATAGAGTTCTGGATTGTAGGTACCGTTAGAGCTGTGTTTATTTTCAAGTATAGCCATCTACAAAATGTATGCATAGGTTTACCAGCAAGAGGACTTTGTTCAACTCATTAAGGCTTTTTTTAAATTGTGACACACCCTATTCTAACATATGCATTATGTCTTGTTTTTGTAACCCGCATGCTTCTGTTTTTAAATAAGCTGTTTGTAAAAAATCTAGATCATGAAATTGCTCTAAACGCCTTGACCGTTTTTAATTCTGCCCCCTGCTCGGGGAAGCTGTATCTCTATAGAGGTGGAGTCTTTGAATTTTAGTTTTATCAACAGACTATACATCTAACAACGAATTACCTTCTACAGAGGTGGGTGCAAGGCTAGAGGAAAATACCGCATATCCAAAGTGACAGGGTCAAATGATAAGACCCCAACCATAAGGTACCTCTATAATTGACACAAAATATGAAAATATTGATACGCCTGACAAATGTCAATGTGATATGTTTCGGTAAAAAATAGCATATATTTCCTACCTGTCTATTATTACTGGGTCGGAAGGGGTTTCGTTTCTGTTGCCGCAACTCTTTTTGTCACAGCATCGGCTGGAAAAGTAAGAAATACGCCTGCTTTATCTAATGTTATTAATCATTTTTCTACTGTTATTATTTATTTGTGATTCTCATTAATTGACTTATTTATTAATCTTGCAAAAATACTCTCTTGCATTCTTCTTAATCAACTAAATTTTTATCTGCATTCATATTAGTATTTGTTGAAAACATGACCCTAGCTTTTTCTCCTACGTTGTTCACAGTCAGATTTACACTAGAAACCAATTAATTTTTTGTTCCTCTTCCCTGCTGTGAAATTATGTAGAACGACTTCAAATTAAATTCAGAGAAGTGTCGTGCTTGACAAGATTTTTCCACGTAAAACAGACATCTTGATAACCGTGAAAATTAAAATCTCACCTGCACATGATTTCGTGCGTAAGAAGTACTCGGCACATCTCTGGGTTCTTGTCCTGACCTTCGTATACGATGGCCTAAAATAATAAATAATATATATACTGTGGATAATATCAAATTGTTAATATATATATACATACTATAAATAATATCAAATTGTTAATATAAAAATACAAGGTTGTCTTATAAAATAAATAAAGGTAAAAAATTATTTACTTATATGACCGTATATAGTAAAAAAATCTGCCGGTAAAAGATCTAAAACTATATGTCTTCAAATTTTACTGTTCTGTAAAAGGCATTTCATAAATTGACGTTTTTGTCTAAAAGTTCCCGTACGTGAAATTGTGATTACAACTAATTTTGTTTCTAAAAGCCCCCTGATACAAACCAATATAAATCGTTTCAGTTAGTTCGTCTTTACATTGTTCAGTACACAATAACGTATTATTCTTTCCGCCGACTTGCCAATCTTCCAAACAAAATTGTTCCCTTAAATTAAGTCTTTAGCCATCTGGGTTCTTTTGTTCTTATTTATTTCACATTGCATTTGTCTGCTTTATACAAGTGAGTTCCTCCTCAATTTATATTTAATTTACAATTGATCTGAGTGCGCACCTCAATGAGCTGTTTTATTTAGGCTTGACAAAGACAACAATCCAAATTGCTTTGAAAGAAGAAGAAAAGATGACAAAACGCAGTTAATATGTTTTTGTACTAAAATGTCATGAAACAATATCTCTCATGTTTTAAAAGCACCAGATTTCCCCACGTTACACGCTTCATTTCACATATTTGCGGGGGGAAATACACGGCTGTTTTAAAAAAACAGACTTCCATATTAAACCAGCCGAGTTTAATAAACCAACAAATCGAGGGCCATATGCAATGTTACTTCTACGCCAACTATTAATCTCTGGGCTCTCTTTCGCCCAGTCTGTGTCTTAGCGTGCGCCATCTACCTATCTCCGGCAATTAGCATCAATAATGGAGATCAACACACGAATTGAATCTGAATAAATGGATTATTACTGCTGGTCGCCCCTGGGTTGCCATATGCCCACAAAATTATAGAAATTGTACTACAATACCACGCGCTGTACAATGGACCTCTGTTCTACGGTCATATTCGCCTGGTATTGTTGTATGGGTTGGTGGCACGAGTCGATCTGCTTTTGATGGACGAATTTTATAATTATTTGATAGCTGGCACGCGCCGCCTGTCCAAGTAGTTTATTGCGGTTGCAATACATAACACCATATATACTTTAACTATTTCCGCCATATATGTTGCTACTACATGTATTTCCTAAAAAGTAGCGCTTTTTTAAAAATGTCTCTCAGTATTATTGGCATAAATATTTGCGTGTCTTTTTAAAACAATAATTGAAATTCAATGAGTGCGTTTTCATTGAATTCAACCGAAGGTGTTGAGTTCGTTTGGCTCCCAGCAAAATAATCAGTATCACGAAAAATGAAATTGCTATCGCGGTTTTGTGAGATTGATTAATTCTAATCCACTGGTAGTTGACTCGTGCTTAACTCAAATGAAAATCAAATATACATGTTAAATCGCGATATAATTGTTTATGTCTCTATACTTTGTATTGAACAAATACAAAAGGAATATAGATCAGATGGTCGACATAGCTACATTTGTCGTGCATGTAAAAATGATAAAGCGAGAGAGGGAGTTGACATTCCCAAACATTATCTAACTTACCTGTTTTGTGACTGAGTCAATGAGCCGCACATATAAATCTTGCTCCTGGCGAACTCCTAAGAATTCAGAACGATAATATTAACACTTTCGTTAACAACGAGAAAACATAATCAACGAAATTAGAGGTATAAACGACATAGAAATAATACGTACACACCAATATTAAGTTTTTATTTTTTGACGATGTTTTTTTTTCGAAAACTACTCATATTTCTCAAAGGAATGAGTCATTAGCTTTTTTCCTAGGCTAGTTTGGGATATTTCCTCTATTTTTTGTCACACATCGTAAGCGTGTACGATCTCTCTGATCCGTGTAATTAGTTTGCTAAATGAAGATTTTTCGAAAGAATAATTGAGTTATTAGCCGGAGTGTCTATACATAATAAGGCAGACTATTGTTTTCATCGAGAGTCACTGACAGCGGCTCGTTCATGACAGATGTGCGAGCTTCTGCGTCGGACTGAGTAATAATATGGCCAGGAGGTAAGGGCAAGCTATAGAAGCAACAGAAAAGAGCTTTGAGCTTTTAATTTTGCATTAAAGAAAGAAAAATATGATGAAGACCAAGCAAGTGTCACCCAGGCGCACAGGAACAGGTGAAATGAAGTTTTTTGATTGACGTTACAATGAATCGGCCGAAGGGAAGGAAAATGTGCAATATTAAACAAAGATGAAATCTTCAAGTTTCGTGTCAGATCTCTTTTTGATTTGACGATCACAGAGTGAACATTGCTTTGATTACAATTTGAGGCAAATTTTCATCCGTCGGACACCTGTAAACAGACGGTCGGGCTCGACCGACCACTTAACGACCTACCGCTGTCTTGTTATGTTTTTCTTTTGCTAGTGATACCGCAGTTAACACATTTTCACAAAGAAGATTTGGGAAAATATTTTTCAACATGTGGCTAAGCCTTGTGGTAGTCAATCAAATCTTAAGGATCATGAGCTTAATCCTAGAACTAATCCTACCCCCTATGTCTGTGAATTTTCTACGGTCGGGCTCCTTCAAACGGAGTGGGGGAATATGGAGAGGGGGGTCTATGCCTAAGCACCGCGTGACCAACATAACTATCACAAACTATTTCTCGCTTCTTTGCAAACAAATTAGCGTTCTTGTGTTAATCAGGGCCATGTGCGGGCCGATTAAAAACGCCGCGTGCTTTAATTCAATTATGCCGAGGGATTACACACGCTGCGTGCAGGGATACAATGAAATGGAGTCGACTAAAATTTCAACATTGTGTTGTTGAGGGCACCATTTACACTAATAATATTAAAAGTCAAAAAGTCTCTACATAACAACACAGAGCTGACACAAATATACAGTTTAAAAACTGCTCTGTTTAGGGGAATCAAAAATCCTCATGTACCACATAAACGCTTTTCAACAACAATATTCCCCATGTTTTCTAAAAAGAATAATTGCAACTTTACCGTTTGCGTAGAGCAGCTGTAGGCGATAGTGTATTCCATTGTTGGTTTTTTGACCCTCTTGTTCCTGAAAATGGAAATAGGATTGTTTTATATATAGTTAAAATACAAAGATGGCGTATCTTTTGATTGTTTGAATATTTATAATTACTTAAGGTGGTATTTATTAAATAAATTAACTTGGCAACGATTGAATCAATTATAATGATGAAATCGATTAACCTATTTAGAACATACATGATTTTTACGAAAGTAAAAATAACGTGGACTGCGATAATCGAAATATGCGCTATCGTCATTGTTCAAAGAAAATCATTTTCGTCGCTATTTTTAGTGAAGAAGCAGCAATAAAATGGGATGATACCAATAATGCTAAGGTTATAAATAATATAATGATAATAATAAACAAAGGAACGGATAACGTACTTCACTTACCAGGTCCTTCTCAACGAAGTCGATGTAGGCAGTTCTTTCGATTTCTATCGGTTGACCCTGCCGGTCGTACAATGCCAGTACGAAGTGGAAGAAATTTGACTTACGGAGGTTACTTGGCGGTTGTTTCTCGAAGTGTGCCCGCCCCAGACCAACACTGAAAAGAAATATATACTTGCGTCAGTGGTTTATAGCCGTCAAGTTGCACTGAGACTACGTTGATTTAAACCGTCCTATTATCTCACTCGTTAACTGTAAACTTGAGCCCGGTTGGAATCGGAGAATAAAGCCGTGGCCACAGAGCTCATTGTAAACACAATACAAATGTGACTATAGGGAGGCATCAGACGCAATATTAACACTGAGGCAGTAAATGGATTTCAACGGGGTCTCAGAAGGCCCGTAGCCTAGTGACTAACCTCCCTGAGGTCGGCGTGTCGACCACCGACGAATGCATCCAGGAGCGCACGCTTCCTAGCTGGCTGGCTAACGACGGTTCCTCTTTCAGGTTTGTCATCTGCGTGACTCTAGAGGCCAGACTATCTTGTAGGCCGAACATGAACGATCCACAGTCCACCTTGCCAATCCGCTAATGATGGTGCGCCGAGGAGCGAGAAAAGTAAACTGCTGCCAGGCAGATTATAGTTTTTATCCAGCGTAAATCCCACAGTCCAGTCAGGTACTCTGACACTCGGATTGGAACATCAGGAACGGGGACTACTGAAAAAGAAAGAGTACAAGTCCGAGCCTTAGAGGTTCCAATCTAAATGCCCTTCTCTGGTCCACAAACAGCTAGTGGCGTGAAGTCTCTGTGGACGCTGCTTTTTGTTGCTGTAAAGTTTCTGGCAATGCTGTGTCGATTCCCCGAGGACAGATCTGGGACTCTGGAGGACTTGATCACAATCTGTCAAAATACTTACACAGTAACCAATCAGAGAATGGGATAAATGCATAAGCAGTTCAAGAGGTGGGGCCTGTAGCTCCCTCAGCCAATCGCGTCAGGAAATTGCCACAATTCTCACATAATATTATCATATGCTTTTCATCGATTTTCTTTCACACATTCAGTGCAGTTATGCCGACACACAGCGGCACGCCAGCGCGCGGCCCAATGAATCACAGGAATATTAAATTAATCAAAACCTGATTGAATTGAGGTATGAGGCTTTGGATGGATAGTTGCGCTGACGTAACGTGACGTCGCTTGTCAAACGTAAGTGGAAGTCTTCGCTTTTTTTAGCCTATTATTTAATAAAGTGCAAAGATAGGAGATATGGGTAGTTGAGAGATTGTAGGAAATAATCGAGAAGTTATAATGTTATACTGCTAAATCTAGGCACTTGTACTTTTCATAGCCATGCTACATATATTTTCTCTAATTTATGGGGAGAACGATATGTTCCGCTTCGGTATGAAACATGGCCGAGAAGTCATCATAATAATAATAATCAATGAATTCGCTAAAGGAGGTCGGTGACATTTGAAAGCAGTTTGATTGTTACTCTAAAAAATTGGAGAAATATTGTGATTTTTATAATTTAAAAATAATTTTAATGTTCTTAAAACATGTTTGATATCATGCGCTCATATAAACAAAGGTTGTTTTTTCTGTAGATAATTTTTGAGTGGAATAATTACACGGTAACAATGTAGTCTGTTTTCTTTTGTGTTTGTTCGTTTATTTTCCTCTATGGAAAGTATTTTAAGAATTATGATGTTCACCTATACGCGCGTACATTGAGGCGTCCCTTATGTGTATAAGGTAAAACTTACCTCAACAGAAACTAGCAACTTGGCCAATTTTAAAATTCAGCATTACATTAGTTTGTGTAAAAATTGTGTAAAATGTATCCGAAGTATAGAACTTTTGTTTGTAGGGGAAAAACATTTCATAAAAAGAGTGACATGAAGTGTTTAATTGTTCCGGCTACACTATACTCGTACTGAGTAGTAAAGGGCACATCCCAAGCGTGTATTATAAAAGCTCCACAGTGATACTCATTTCTTCCATTCGACGAGAAACAGTTGCATTGGTTTTTTTTAAATGATGCTGTCATAATTTCTTAAGAATCGCATTGATAATGAGATATTGGCTATTTAAGAATTATATTGGCAAATTTGTTGAATCAACGAGTGATTGCGTCTTCAAACTCCTTTTTTTCACGCATGAAAAAGATGTGGGTTTAGATTACATTTGTTGAAGTTTGGTTTGTGCCTGTTAGCATGTTGTTAATTGTCATTTTGTCACTTTTTAGGATTTTGATAAAAAAATTTATATTTACAGACACAGTATCTTTATAAAAATGTAAAAAAACATTGTGAACATTATTAAATATTTTTTATGGTAAGCTACTTATGTGTTTATAAAATTGGTTTGGTATATTAATGTATATATGGCTGTTTTGAGTAAAAAAAATAGAATCAATATCATCATTTCAGTGACTGATTCGCACATCTTTCATAGAAACTGAAAGTGATGAACGAGGAAAGTAACGTTGTTCTGATTTCAGCCGCATGACTTCGAAATTGGTGCAAAACAGTTCATAATATGGCGGAGAATTATCAATAAAATGTTAGCTCTGTTTTGTGATTACATTTATGTTTTTATCACGTAATAGTTATGCAATCATAGAAGGTGGGGCATAAATCACCAGACTTCGAACAACAGGTATAGGTATATCAAATATGTGTAATTACATTTTTTATATAACTTAACGTAAAAAAGGATCAATGGTTACCTACCTTATGGCTAAGAAATAGCATTTTGTTACTGATTTCATAAAAAATTAAGACGCTATATTGTAGAAGTTTATTTTATCTCAGTAGGTATTGGTATAAGATATAAATTTTCTGAGACGCGTAATACTTACGGTAGGCCCTACTATTCGTCTTTTTTTACTTATGAGAACCGTACTTGTATATTACTAACTAATTGTATTCACACGTGTCTGCTAGATATAAATGTAAGCCAAAAGCATATATTGGCTTCAGATGTACCCAAGCGTAAATCTTATGCGTAAAACACCATATACGTATTTGGTTATATTCTTATACGCGGACTACTACTTCGGCAATTGTGTTCTTATGTTATGTATCTCTATAGCGTTTTCATTGTATGTCACAATATTATGCGTGTAAATCTAGTGTTTATATTTGTCCCTGTGTAAAGGTAATTCTAGTGTGTGTTGTACGATGCCATTACCTAGATGTTCTCCTTGTCAATGGCTTATCAAATTGAGTCTGGAAAATAGTAATACGGGTTTCCTATATAACTGAAATAAACGAAGAATAATAACATTGAAAATGAGTGATGAAAGGTTCGGATTTACTCTCGTGTGTAACGTCTTCCTAATAAATTTTGCTTTTTTTTTTTGTACACTTGCTTTTTTATCGACATTTGCGCATATTAAGAAGTGTTAATACTTCTTGATTTTGTTAATTTAAATTGTAGTAAATTTTGTGTATTTGCCAGGTCTTTATTCTTTCTGACTTCCCCCTAATACTCTCATTTTGACTTATGATTTTGTGTATTGGTCTGTTGCTTCTTCATTTATTACAATAACTTCTGTGTTTTCTATTTAAAATTATTTTCAAATATAATACCGAACCTTTAAAATTTGTAGACGATACAGAAAAAAAAAATTAAATACCTATTTCTTTTCTTTTCTTTTATATTATTTATTTATTTTGAGCAAATATATATGATAACGATTTTCAACTTTTTAAAATATGTAACTCTATTTGTAGATATGTTATTGGTTGATTATCTGGAGAAAGCTTTATGCGTGGTAATGTTTTGAGGATTATGTTGTTTCCATAAAGATTAATTAAGCAAATATTGGTTTATGTACTTCAATCACTATCTCCCAATTCCATCGCTGCCTCCATTACAAATAGACTTTGCAAGATAGTGAAAGAGATGTTATTACTGAACTGCTGCGGTGAAGCTATCTTGTTAAACCACCCAAATTACAAATGTCAAATGTCTAAATAACACGCACATTCAGTAACATCTCTTTTTCAACCGCCATAAAAATTTTTGATTGAAAACAAATGCAACCCCCCCCCCAAAAAAAATAGATTTAACAGATAGATAAAAACCTTAAAAGAGAGCAAGACCAGGTTGGTGGAAAGCTTTAAAAATCTTATACTGAGGTAGGAATTGCACGCAAAATATGATACATTGAAAGTCTACTTAACATCGACTGCACGAATAATTATTCTAAGATCATCACAGAGGGACTGCATAGCTCCAAGTGAAGCAACAGCACTGATTTGTTTTGCTCTCCGAAACCGCACATCTAAGTACACCTTGCCACAGTAAGGATTACACAAAAATCCCAAAGTATCAATTAACGCATGGAGATAAATTATGTACCAGGGATTTCTTTGTTTTACATTTCGATTCCTTAACTAATTATACCTCCTCGACAATTGTTCATTCATAAAACATCGACGACAAGGGAGGATGAAAATATAACAACTAATCTCGGAAAAGTGGGTAATAATTCATCGCACCGCTGTGCGAATTTCATAGCGTTTCCGTGGTCTCGCGCGACCAATTCTGCATCCGCAACCGTCTCACCTGTAATTTACGCTGACTCTTGGGGCGGGCCTGCGTACTCCGGGGCCAGTTCAACCTGCCGTCTCTTTCAGCACAGATTTCGTGGCGAGAGCGGATAGATACATTAGCTTGCTTCTGAATCAGGAAACAATCCCCATTAGACCTCTGAGAGTTGACTGTACCCTTGCCCTGGACGCGCGGCCTTCGCTCCAACTAGAAGCCACTTTGCCCCGGCTTTGCTTTATATAGTAGGACAGACGTGGTTCGAGTGAACTCTCGTACCTTCTATCGTAACCTCAAACGATCTAATCATATTTATAGTCATTTTAGTATGAAGTTATTGTTTTAGAAGTGATATGAATCGGGTTGCAATACTTTTATCTCGAGAGGCGGTTCTCACCATTTTTTATGCTGATCAGGCATTTCAGATTTTTGCAGTTTAAATGGCACGTTTATGGTAGGTTGCGCAAAATAATTTCCCATGGTTTGAGTGATGCTCAAGTTGTGGTACTTTTTCTTTAAAGGGATGTCAAAAAAAAAAAAAAAAAAAAAACATTTTGGATCATATATCCTGCAAAATGATCCAAAATTCATTGATATCAAAGAAACTTTAATTTTTTTACGTGGTGTATTCTAAGATTAAATAAATAAGCAAACTTTAAGTCCAAAAAACACAAAAACAGACCGCAGTATAGACCAGTGGCGTTAATTGAAATATAAAGAAACAACAGTTGCAGATTAATTCAATTCATTTTTTAAAAAGTAATAACATCATTATTGTTTCATTTGTTTCTGAGGGGCATATCGACACGCTAGCATCGAATGAAGGGGTCCCAGGCGTGCCACGTCGCATGAGCGACCGCATCCAATAGTGGTCTGCCCCCAAAGCGACACGTTACGAAGGCAAGCCTCCGGCCGCCCCAAACCCGCAGTACGACGCACTGCTCCGCGCCAACACGATACCTGGACATAAAGCAACGTCTCCAGACACCGCTTCCTACACCTCCTCCAGCAATACTGGAAATCACAACTTTTAATGACTTCTCTTTGTGATAAACGACCGCATTGTCGAAGAGGTTGATATCATGAAGAGGGGTTTTCTTTACATATTTTGATTATTTATTGATTATTTATTTATAACAAAGTGGCATGATCGTTTTAGGATAAAGAAAGAGGGAAACATCGGGAAAAGGTGGAATGGTCCATGTAAAAATGTGGAAAATCAAGCCTCTCGTTTTTGTCTCAAAATAAGTCAGGAAAGAGTAAAGCGTGTAGTCAGAAAAGTATTCTTTTTGAGATTCTCGGAAATAATGTGGCAACATGAAGTTGTTACTATTTTTTTAACAGATGGATAATGAGAAATAACAAAGGCTTGAATATAACACATACCCGTCTTTTATCTTTTTCGAATCGCTTGTGTATCAACACTGTTCAAAATATTAAATTATGGAATCGTCAATTTGAAACATTATGAATTTTTAAAGAGATAACTGGCACTGGTGATAATAATTTTTACAATTATAAATAAATCACATAAAAAATCAACGAGTGATACTTACAAATGTCTTCAGCGGATGACAAGAAGCCTGGACCGTCCGTCTGGAGACGATGCGCGTTATTGACCACATACTCCGGTGTTATCTGAGAAGAATAAACAGATCAACCTCGATCATTTTTACCATTTCATAAACAAAAACATATTATATAAATATATAGTCGGAAGTCGTTATTTGTACACAACAAGCGAAACATTATGAAGCTAACGTGATAGCTTACGGCTATCGTGGATTGAATGTAATAGCAGTTTGTGGGCAGTGTACTTGATGTGTTGATAATTGGACTTTTGGATACCACGTCATTTGCTTAAAAACCTCGCCAATAATGACTACGTTTTACTCACAATGGTTCCGTCTTTTCATTCATATCCGTGCAACTGTTCATAGGACAACACAGACCATTGTTTAGAGGATCGACCTTAATTTTCTTTTTTAAAACCACGCAAAAAATATTCTTTAGTTCTATTATATTCTTTCGAGCTCGACGTTCCTATAGAACAGTTGGAATTTTTGAAAATAGATAAATAGGCAGTTGAGAGAACAGTATTTATTATCATAGACACAGTGCACATTTGAGTGAAAACGTATGTGGTATTCGCAGACTTTGAAACACACATAGAATATTTTATTTAAGCATCTGACGGGTATATGCCTCGTTGTCTATATATCTTTCATTGTGTCACTTTCATTTGTCTATTTTCTTCATTTGAATCATCTCAACTTCTCATTGTTCTCTTATTACGGTCGCATCTTGTTACCGACTACAGAATCTCTGTGGACTCAAAGGGCATGTGTATCGGGTAAATATTTTGTCCGTACTTATGTTACAGGGTGAACTTTTACGAAATAAAAAAGGAACGTGCGGTCAAAGGCTCAAATGGAAATGATCTTAAGACACACAGGATCAACTCCTTCTTGAATTCAATTAATTAATCGACGACCTTCGTGAATTGGTTTTCGACTTTGCTTCTGATGCGATTATGATACAAGCCCCACCTCCGGTTGGTGAGAGTTCCTCGGAGAGCACTGAGGCGTAATTTCTTTTCGCAGTTTGAACCTGAGAAGCAAAAAGTCAAAAGGAAAAAAATTGACAAGTCTTTGGATTTTGATAAATGAAAAAGTAACGGATGAGTCCCCAGTTCCACGGTGATTGTTTTTTCAACCTTTCACTCGCCGTTGCTCAGCGCCCTTGTTCATAGCAACGGTCTCGCCCCGGGTTCAATTTTTCGTGGCTTTTATGACATCGTTCCATCGCTGTAAAAAGATCGATGAATAAGTTGATTTAACCTCGACTTAAGTCTCAAGAGTTGCCGCACATATGAAATGAAAATAAAAGCAGGAAAAAATTACAGTGGAATGCGAAGCAAATATGTTTGAAATCTAATTTTCTGGCACAGGCCTTGCGATAATCCGGCCGATAATTCACCACATCGTTGGCAATAAGTGCCGGGGAGGGAACGACTGATACTGCGAATTACAAGAGAAAGATCGAAGATCGAGAGGCAGAATTTTATTTATTAAAATGAACACGATGGGTCAACGGAATCTAAAATGTTTTGGAGCTAACTGGATCATTGGGCTAATATTGACGACGGCGTGAACAAACGGATGAGTCTGAAGGGATAAAGTTGAATTAAATATTCTACTTTTGTCTGATATCATTTTGTTTTTAGTGTCCAAAATACCTCCATAGTTCCCGGCACGTCTAATCAATAAAAGGCAATGTCTTTTTAAAAACTTAAATGTTAATCATTCTCATTCGAGGTGCATTATCATTAAAGACGGTGGGTGGGCTTCTTGATATTTTTCTGTTAGTTTTATATCAAATTGTTGCGAGAGAGAGAGAGAGAGAGAGAGAGAGAGAGAGAGAGAGAGAGAGAGAGAAATAACGCACGTCAAAGTACGTGCGAATATTATTGTACGGATGAATAGTGCACTGGCAACATATACTATTTGTTAAAGAAAGACAGAATTTCTCAAGGTGCCGTAGCCCCATCTTTGTCTAATGAGAGACGAATTCCTTCCAGTGATTTACATAACATTTTAGTCTGAAAAAAAAAGAGAAAATATAAAAGAATATAAAGTCCCATTTTCCTATTATAATATTTACCTATTTATCGCCTTATGTATCTTAAGTTCACGGCCTTTTCTCTGTCTTTCATTCCTGCCGAGTGAAAATAAAAAACCTTCCATGATGCCTCTTTGTTACAAGAACGTTTGATAAGCTGAATGTTTTACTCTCCGTCTTGTTGCCCAGGGAAGTCACGGTCTGCTAGACGTTTCAACGAGGCTCATTTAGTTTAATTCTTTAGTGTGATAATCAATTAATTCATTTAATTTTGTTAATTTGCGCCCATCGAGAATATTTTATTCCCGTCAGCTATGAAGCTTTATCAGTAATTTTCAGCTCGGGGATATGTGTTATTATGTATTGTGAATAGTTTTGCCTTCTGGAAAATGCAATTCTAACTACTGTGAATTACTCTTTAATTGGCTTGGTGCTCATATTCTCTTGAAAACCCCGGGTTAGGTTGGGAGAAGGTGTATTGTTGGCCAAGAACACATAGGAGTGAGTAGTTAGACGATTTCAGCCGATTGTTTGGATTGTTAGATGTAACAGATGTAACAGATATCTAAAATATACTTGTAGGAAATACGCGTTTTCGTTAAATTTGAACGATCGTCTGCCATTATTTATGGCAATGCCAAGGGGATGTATCGATATATTTCAGAAACAAAAGCATCGTTCAGAAAGTTGGGGTAAGTAGGAAACACTTCTTTATCTGTTTAATTTTCATTCTTTCATTACCAGGTGGTCATTACGTCATGTATATTTTTTCTTTTGCACCAATTTTTTTCTGTGAAACACCGCGTAGTTAAATAAACGCATTTTTGTCAATGAAATCTTCAAATCTTAAAAAAAAAAGAAAAAATTGGATTACAGCCCATCATACTAGAATGCTTTGTTAAGCTAGCTGGTAATTATGTCACGGAATGTTGTTCCTACATTACTATGGCATGTTGCGTTATACGCTGATTTATGAGTTCTGAGTAAGGTTCCTCGACACTCTACTACATGAAATTATATAATTTTCTACATTTCTACTTTGAATATATTTAGCCTGATTTATAGAGTCCTTGGCGCGCCTGCTGTATTCTATTTTAATCTAGTGATAAGTTCTTCGAAGGTTAAAAAATGTTTATTTTTATTACGTAACATTTTCATAATCTCTTCGCTTTTAGAGCAGAGAATGGAGAATTTTGAGAACAGTATGTACGCACAAGAAAAAGTAAAAGACCGTATTATGTACAAGTGTTCAACTGTGGCCTTCCTCAAAAATACAGCTGATCATAAATATTACTGAATTCAAATATTCAACAGTAAGTATAGCTTTTTAGTACAAATTTCAACCCGACGCTTGACACGACAACATTCATACAGAGAATGCAAGGGCCCAGCTCAATTTTTATAGTACAAAAATATTGTTCAATCACACGGCGGTTTGGATCGTGCTCGGTCCACTGGACCTAAGCGTCGTTTACTTCTCAACAATGAATTTATGTGAGTGGTATGGTCATCACCTTCACTATTATCTTAATATGTCCTTAATTAGAACCCATATATGGAATCGAGATTATTATTTTATTAGATTAGGGAAATACTGAGAATTTCCTCGGGCTCTTGTGCTACGCTTTGTTTCTATATCGCCTCCATTTTGGTAGTTGCATACTTATATGTGTAAAGTGCGTTCTTCCTGACTTTGGTCAACCCCTCTCTCTCAGTTCACCCTCGGAATCTTTAGGCTTGAACGGAGGCCTTGGCTTCCTCTGATCGATAGTGCTTAGAATTGCGAGAGTAATTTGCCAAGTGCGTTAGCCAGGTCTACTTCAAAATTCTCAAACAATTACATTACCGGCAGGAGTAATCACGCTAATTAAGTTAGTAAGCTGGACTTGGCAAGAAGAAAGTGCGTTCTGCGTTTTTTTTGCGCCGCGCATCGTTACAAATTCTACTATCACGTGTACGCGACGGTACGCAGGTTGCTAGATGGCATCGTTTGACGCAGTGGCTTGAAGTCGCTAGTATTCTTGTAGTACTTGCAGTGATAAATACTTCCGATTTCAATTGACCTTAATGAACGAACCATATCTATTAATTCGTGAACTTTTTAGAAAGATTATGTGGATCGTCGTTTCTGTTTTCACCTCTCTTTCCTGTCTTTCAAGATGCCTTGGGTCATTTTTCCGTTTCTTTGTTCGTTACATAGCGACATTTCGTCTACTACTAAATTTAACGTTATTTGCCCATACATACAAAAATGTTTTTATGCCTGTATTGTTACTCTGATGAAAACTGCTGAGGGAAAGGCAGGTTTAAGTACATGTTAATCTTGTCATGATAGAAACGAAAATATTAGCTCAGAGATGGCCGACAGCGTTTGCGCCCTAATTGTACAAATGGTAATTACAATTCCTGATATAATTCAGATGTGGTTTTAAAAAAATTACAATTTAGCCGCAATGGCACAGGTAGGTCTTGTGCTGCGTGTGGCCTATACTAATATTGAAAATCATTCTAAAATCTGCTCTGATTTCAACAGAAAGACAAAAATTCTACATGTGACGAAGTACGGTCGGCTTTACAAGTTATCTTTTCGTCCACTGTTATCAGAGCAAACTTGGCGAGAGAAAATGCGTGTTAATTTTTATTCGGTTTTCAAACCTAGTCATTTCTTCTAGTTTGCTTTCTCTTAATATTTTTGAATCACACGTTATACGGTCACTCTACAAAAAAAGTGAACATTTGAAACACGTCAGTGACGCGCACATTTTGTGCAATATTTGTATAATTCTGACTTGCCCCATTATTTCTACGCTTTATATCATAGCACCTTTCAATACAGACAGCAATTTAAAAAAGTGATATTAAAAAGTAATGTACATATTACACAAAATGAAATGGTCCTGGAACTAAGAAGACAAATATGCTCTAGTAGGAGTCTTAAGTTAATATTTCTGAAGGGGTCATGCTGGCGCATCACGCAAGACTTGAAGTGTTGCCATAGAAACGAATTATATAGAGTAAAGATATATCTACATTTTAATTATTTTACTATTGATATTATTAGGCAACATAAGTTAAAAAGGATTACTAATAAAATAAAAATATAGGGATTAAAGCGCATAGAATAAAATAAACATGTTTCATTATTATAATAGGGATCATTTCTGTGCTTAGTACCGCCGGGACGTCATTTTTTTTTTGTCCAACGTACGGCACCAAGAATGAAACTCTCGGAATATTTGCCCAACTCATCACCCTTCAATAAATAAGTTCATCCTCTCCGGTTTGTATAACACGTGTGGGGATGTTCGTTTCCAGGCAAATAGCAGAGAAAATTGATAGTCACTAAAACAAACAAAACAACAATCGTTATAGCATCCCAAAGAGCCGACAAGACGCAACCGCAAGCCTCCGCGGAATGCATTACACAAGTTCGATTATAGAAATATGTAAAAATTCCAAGCAATTATTGAAAATTTCCTAATCGTAAAATTGCCACGGAAATGAAGATTTGTTATTATACTGAGCTGAATCGGACATTTTTTTTATTAAAAAGTACACATTGATAAATGTTCACAGTCTATGTACATGTCTCGTTATATATGTATGTGCTTTCAGATGTAAATAGAACAATTTCTTTTTTTTAGAGAAGGCGTATCTAACGATGCAATTTTTGTAAGATCAAAACATTAGCCATGTCAGGTATCAACCTTTTTAAATCTCAGCAGATGACGATCCTGGGAGAAGCTTGGAAAAAATCTGCCTTATACGTATTTTGTAACTTATAGATACTGTAATAAAATTATGACATATATAGCATTATTCTAGGACGGAGATGGACTATTCATTTGCTTTGTTAATTGTCAGTTGAAAATTGTTCTGAATTTTTAAATGGTGCCTCCAGAGTGGAGTGCACATCTTATGTCTGGTCCACATCAATGGTCAGGTCAACCTTCGTCATATCAGTGGGGACGCTCATCCCACCGCCACGGAGTCCAGCAAGGAAAACCTGTGGTCTGGGAACATTGGTGTAACCGTCTCTCTTCGTCTGTGTGACTTGATCTCTGAAATGAGGGATAAGAAAATTCTTTTTTACAACAGCTCAACAATTTCAGAATAGGAGTACAGTCCCCATCTAACGGTCCATTAGCTAGCTTGTGCACTGATGATCGAAAGACTGAACTAGTCATAAGATATCTAAATGTCTCATGCCTTGTGTCCTACATATTTAATTCAGTTCAAACTTTGAGTCAAAAATGTGATTGTGATTTTTTTAAAGTACAAATGATTAACAAATGACATAAATGACGTGAAAAAGGTTGGTTTCTGTTAAAACAGAAAGAACAGAAATTAAAAGAAAAAATACAGAGGAATATTGAGAAAAAAAAAAATTACTTTGGCAGGTAGACTTGCGTGACATTGTCCCTCTTGAAGTTGCTCAAGTTGGTCTGTATGGAATGGGTGACCTTATTCCTCAAATTGGCCTGAAAATGTACAGAAAGAATACATTCAAGTATACTTTTTTAAATAAATAGTCAAGTCATAAATAAATCCATTGATTTAAAATATATTAATTTGATAAATGAAATTGTAAATAAATAGATTAAAAAATGCAAAGATAAAATGTGCACACACACAACACATCTGTTGTCTTCATCAGGATTCTGTCACACCATAACTCTCCACATACGGAACTGTTCTGTCTGTCTCAAGCAAGTTCATACAAAAACTAAAACCGTGTTTCACTTCACATTGGGTTATCCTTACAAGCCAGCTGACTGAAATTAGCTTACCTGACAAAGCCCATTCTATTAACATGTCATGTCCCTCAATTACAATGATGATGTGGGACAATACAGAGGTCTGATTACCTGACTTTGGTGAACTCATCATATTCAGAGGGAGGACTAAGACCATACCCCCCCAAAAAAGCCCCATTTTGAATGGAAACCTGACAGCTATTAACCTTCCCATCTCCAAATGACCAGACTGCTTAGCATGGGGGATTTATAAGTCAAAATTTGGGCCCTCACATCATCTGGTGTCCTGGTGACATCAGTTGGTCTTCCTCTGGATTAAGTTAAACCTGATATGAACATGGGCATTAATATTTGCATGGTTGACTGGTTATTCTTTGTAACAATGAGTTTCAGAGGTCAATGAAAACTATTCACCCCTTAGTGGACTCAGTGACTTACCAGTTTGATGGCCTTCCTCCTGAGTTCCCATTCATTCCACTCATATGACTTGGCAATATTGGGTTCTAGGATATGGGTGTCAGTCTGGGTGCCACTGTCACACTTTGTGATAGGCTTCTCTATCATAGAGCCAGGTTCTTTGCCCTGGAATCAAAATGTCAGATATCACATATGATTACACTTCAATAAGCATCTCACTATTATTCTATCATTGCCTGCTTATGAGTAAGAGTTTTATTATCTTCACAAATGAAGTGCTACAATATAATTTAAAGACAATCTATATTTTTTTAAATGGCACTCCATAAAAATATACTGTTAAATGTTGTTAATCTATTTAAATGTATCAACCTGGAGCTGTGTAAGACAGACTTCATCTCAACTTTAAAGACTACCAACATTTCATGATTTTCCTGTATTCATCAGCTGAAATGCTTTTTTGAAAAATCTTCTGTGATTTTGTGGAGAATATAATTTTTATTAAATATTTATTATCCACGCACTATCAACCAACATTGTTACTCTTTCAATTTGTTTTTCAGAGTAACAAACAACACTTTTGTCCATTAGGACAAAATAATTAAAGTAAATAATTTTCAACATATAAGAGTCAGAAAAATTGAAGAAGTTACCAAAAAGAAAAAAATGCTTATCATAGTGTACAGCTTTATAAAGGGCTTCAAAAATAACTCCCTATCTTCCTGCGAGAAAACTGTATCTTATCATGCCCATGATATAAGGATATTTTAAGAAGAAAAATGTGATTTCTTTTTTCTTTCTAAACAGTAAAATATCACTCCTTTTAGTGAAATCAAACGCTGTGTATGGTGATGAGGTGGTCATTTTCATAATTTCAATCACACTTTTCAAAAAACACAGTCCTTTAAGCAGTCAGTTAAAAGAAAAAACAGGATTAAAACTCAGCAAATTTCCCAACCTATATCTCCCAACAGAGAGCCTGATGAAGTAGTCGGTTTTTGTCATTTTTTTCCACAGGATAACTGCATGTACACTGTGTTCAGCAGCCTATGTCTATTCTCTGCTCATAAATTAAGTTATCATGGAATCTTAAAGATGACATAAACCAGTTGTGCTGACCTCCTCAGAGGGAAGGATCCTAAAGACCCACCAGAGACTGCAGCAAATTAGTGAGCTGCATAACCATCTAATCAGCCGAGAGAATTTTCATTTAGCAGATAAGAAAAATCGCGAGATTTTTGTCAATTTCAGATCATCTTGCACATATTTCATGCTAAAAATGTAGAAAGAATGAGCATCCTAATTTTCTTTGACATAAAGGAGATTAGTTCCACATCATTAGTTGCTCATATTGTCTAATGGTGTCAGAACAAATCTTAGAGCCAGGGAGATGAGGGAAGGGATTGCAGACACCACAATGCCTAGCCCCCCCTCACTAAGGTCAGCCAAGGGGGAGGTGGTAAAATTGGTCATTTTGAGGACAGAAACCAGGCACCGTTTTTTGTCCCAATAGGCTTTCTTTTCTTGATATATTGAAGTGCTAACCTTTGCCTTTTGATCAAAATTCCATTTCGGAATCTCTTTCTGTTCTTTTTCAGTTCTCCAGTTATATGGGAAAAGAATTACTTTAGTAAATTATACTGATTACCATTTCAAAGATGGCTCTATTGATCTGGCAAAAGTAATGGGACATGTAATTATGGGGAAATATTAATCTTACCCAATTAACACATTTGTTTAAATACTGTCATTCTTTTTTGAAGGGGAATGACAACTACTCTTTTCCAGATTCCAAAGATTTTGACTTCAGAAAAGCAAACTGTGTAAGGTTTGAAAACACAGCCTATTAAGATGTTCAGTGATTGAAAGAGAAAAAAAAAAATAAAGTAAACCTGATCAATGTTAGGAATTATTCCCCAGACACCAACTCTGTACGTCTTTGTCCTTTCCGGTCTTGGACTTTCAACCAGGTCAAATAACTGATTCACAAGTCATGCACATTTTTATCTAACTTGAAATATATGCATGGAGTGAGAGTGATATTAACTTCAAAAGTCATAACAATCTTTTTTTGATTTTTTTTAAAACTTGTTGGACATAATTTACAAAATCTTACCTGGGCATATGGAGTGATGGAGGCAAACTGTGTGTGCAGTTCTAAGAGCTGAATCAACTCCGGGCTTCTCTTAGCTGCCTCTGCTACTAGCCTTATGTATCTGCAAACAAAAGTAAAAAAATTCAAAACTATATGCAAGTGCAGTAGAAAGTAGTATATATATGCAACTAAAGGAATTTAAAACATATAAGTTTTGATAGAAAGAAAATTACTTTCCTAATAATTAAATATATTATTCAAATAAGTAGATTTAATGCTTTGGTTGCCTAAATGTTCAGAACAAGTTTTTTTTTTTTTTTGATAATTATCTTTTTGGCTTCTTATCTGCTCTTATGAAAAAATGATTTTAAGAAAATCATAGAAAAACCCTGATGACAATGGAAACAGCACTAAAACTTATCAGTTCAAGGTTATTTCAAAATCTTAGAATTCCATTTCCATTGGAGTTCAAGTAGAAAGGCTGAATATCTTGCAGAAACATGTCAAAAGCAAAAAGATCTTGCAGTTAAATTTTTTACTTGACCTTTATGGCATACTCCATCATTTTAATGGCAAAACATAAAAACACATTTGTCTGCTAAACTAACCCTAAACTGCAGATATGATATTGACCTCATGCCGTCTGCCTTCTATTCATCAGCAATAATGTCATTTAGCAACTAGCTATAGATTCAGAAACATGTTCTTTGTTTTCCAAAAGTCATTTAAAGGGCATTTTTTCCATCTGATATTCTGTGCTCCAAAAATCAGTAAAAGGGAGCCACTGTCCATTTGATATCCTTAAAGATATGTACTATCCAAGCCAAGTCAGTGGCTGTTTCATTTCTATTGATAATGATAATGATATTTCACTTGATAATGACTAAAATGTTTCATGCATACATCAATAAACTAAATCGATCTTTATATATTTGATAAGTTTTAACACTTTTTTAACACAAGTACGGAAACAGTGGTTCTGCTTTCAGACTTGATGGTAGCATTCAGATAAATTGATAAAGAAAAAACTTAAGCAAGAATTCATGGAATACACTTCTGTACAGGAAAGTATAATGATATTAAAGTGAACATTTTGTAGCTTCCTTTAGCAAACTAAAAATATAAAAAAAATTGTTTTAAAAATATGAAATGTAAATTTGAATGAAAAAATCTTAATAAATAAATAAATTCATTAATTAGTTAACAACAGACAGGTTTTTATTTTCAAAGAAATGATACTTTTGAGTGTTAAACTACTTTGTGACAGAATATAATATGAAATAACCTTAGAAATATTTAACCATAGTGAGGTTTTAATGCAAATGAGTGATAAGATGCAACTACTATGCAGAAATTGAAAGAGTGTTTTTTTGCTTTTCGTTGTTGTCTTCAACCTTCCTGATTTTTTCTATTTTTCTTTAAAGTTAACACATTGAAATTGTGTTTCAAAGACATGATACATCTTTTCAAGTATGAAATTGTCATGAAAAGGAAACAAGTGCTAGGAATGCACATTGCCAATACACTTGTATTTAACCAGGTTAAAATAACATGTCTTAAAAATGTAACTAAATAGAATACATTTCAGTCTGGATATCAATAAAGAGATGGTTGGTAGGTATAAAAATTTGTAGATGGTACCCCAAAAAGTTTTTTTGATAACAACCCACAAACAATTGCTTTTAGCGAAATATGTAGAAAAAGAAAATGGCATTTAAAAATGAGAAGAGGTACCACAGTGGCTGCTTTAGTTTAATTGTTTCCAGTATTAGGCAAAAAAGGTTATGTAAATTCTTCAGGTAGAAATGGTTTGCTGAATTGCAAATTATTGTTCATTATTCTACTCTCTAACGTCTAATTGTATTACAGATAATCGTCACCCCAACAAAAACAATAATACTGATATTTATACTTGCAAACAAGCACAGATAGGCATCAGAAGCTAACGTGGCTGGAATAGAAAACTTTATATTCTGAGCAAATGATTATCTTTGTCTGAGATGCAGGCCCTAAATGCCCTTTTTTTTCTTTGGTTTTGTTTAAATATTACCAGAGTTACAGATGTTGAAGAAAACAGTAAATATGTTTTGTTGATGTTAATAATGAATTTTTTTTGACATTGTCTTAGAGAATCCCTTTTTCAAATGCTTGTCCATAGAGTAAAGTAATATTTGTGATGTTAAACATTTCTCTCCTACCTGAATTTTGTATAATAAAAAATATTATATAGTTCACAATTCTACATAAATAAAAGCTTTATTACAAGTTCAGATACAGTCTGGAGATTTTAAAAGGCATGTAGCCACATGTGTATTCACTGTTTTGTTTAAAATATTCCATTCGTTTAACAAATTCAAATTCTTACTATTCACCAACACATCAAACTCAAACAATCTCCCTGAATTAAAATTTCCAAACAATCCCCCTTGAAGAAATATCTCATCCCTCAAGACTTTTGAATTCAATCTATTTTACCAGGTCAAAAGTAACTTAACCAGAAACAATAACATCAGGTGTAGCATTTTGGCTATTGTCATTGATTTGTCCTATCATATTTGAACATGTCTTATAAAAGCTCATCAGAATTGATACCCCTTTACCTATGTGCAGGCACCAATATACATCAAAAGATAAATTAAATGCTATATTTAGACTGTAATGGAAAAATATGCGTAAACAGGATCTGATGTAAAATATTTGCTAAACTAGTTATTTCCAAACTAGTCCTATATGCTTATACTCTTTTCATTTTTTAAAATACATTTTGTTCAGAGAATAATCTTCCAGGTTTCAGGAGATCTGTTTGGTTCTCCATTTTAGTAGTATGAAAGAAATTAAGCATTACAATTACGAAATGGTTGCTTAGTATTGTCAGGCCTACTGACAGTAGCTTTTTCTGAACTGCTTAACAAAGTTTGTCACTTATGCATTTTGCACTTACGTGTCTGGATTCTGAGCAAATTCCATTGCTGCCTGCTTGCTTGAAAAGGCGTAGTAGTTGTCCTTGTAACGAAGCACTCCAATGTCTGGGTTGGAAGGGATAAGAAGTCTGTCGTTCTTCACTATGGCATATCCACAATAGCCCTGAAGAAAAGAGAAAATCTTCTA
>NW_019775558.1:659093-734034 GCF_001039355.2 Lingula anatina | reverse complement strand
CTGCCTGTGCTATCTCAATCTACCACAAATCACATGACCCTATCTTATTTGATTCCGCACTGTGTTATTGCTGCCTGAAGGGCTGATGGGAGGTTTGCATGGACCACGGGTGGTAACAGACATACACTGTAATAAGATGGCTTCCAGGTGAAATGACTCTGTGATTGACCCATAAACTATTCACACTTGGCTTAGTTACATCAATTGTTTTTTGCATTGGAGAAAAAAATATGTAAGGGAATGAAAAAAATAAATAAATAAAAGTATTTCTGTAACTCTATGGGCTACCTGTATAAAATGATTTCAAAGTTTACAGAGCATGCTGAATTAAAACTTTTTACACAGTTAATGTATGCTTGTGTTAGCTTAACCAAAATATTTAATTCAAAAGAACATTTCAATAAAAAAAATGTATCTTTTAGAAAATGTTATAATATGAAGTAACTGAGAGAAATACAGTGAAAGTTAATTTTTTAAAATTTATTTTAAAAAATGTTTAATAATTATGTAAATCATTAATGTATAAATGTGAAAACAGCATGGTTTTGATTTTGAAGTCTGTCAGTGTGAAATTTATCTTGGTCCAAATGTAATACATGCGACTTTGGTGTATAAAACCATAAACAGAAACATCCTAATATTGTCCTTACTTCTTGCAATCTTTGCTCATCAGATTTCAATGTAAGTCCCTCAAGGAAGGGTGCCAAAACTTCATCTGTAAACAGCTCACGGTGACCCTGTAAATAGTTGAGAAAAAATTTATAAACACATTAAGATATATGGTTTTTACATCAATAAAGGATAGCACATAATCAACAAAACATACACAATAAACAAATAGTAAAAATATAAAAACAATAAAAAATATTTTTGAAATGCTTTTGTAAGATAATGCGTTTGGGAATGTCATGCATTTTTAGATCTTCAAAGCTTTTTAAAAATAACTTCACAGATGCATCTATTGAGACTCCTCTGTTAGGGTCTATTAAAGATATGGCTTTTTTAAATTATAAATCAGCCGTTTTTGACTCAAAACCCAGTTATTCACCTACCCTGGTGAAAGGCTCCAGACTAGCCAGAATGTTACTGAGGACACTTAGTAACACCATCTCATCCTGAAACCCACTCCACAGCTGAGCAAGGTGGATAAACTGGGGCTGGAAGAAATGAGAAAAATATCAAATCTCTTAGCTAGATAAACTAGATAATGAAAATATAATTATTGAATCTCTTAAAAATGATGGGCACTAAAAATAAAATACGCAATGAAAATCTATACATCAATGAAAATTGTAGTTACTAATTTTTCTCCAAATGCTATGAATTATAGCTTACCAAGCTAACCTATGTTGCATTTTGTTCATATATATATTTTTAAAAAATTAACAGACTATGCTACACATGCACTCTGTTTTTTCTTAATGGAAAGCTAGATTCTGCAATTATGAGATGCCACAAGGAAACCGGTCTCTCACTTAAATATTTTTTAGTTTGAAATATTTTAGTTAACTATATCATTATCAAAAATTTTTTAAAATAATTTTGAAAACATGTCATTTTAATATAACACAATAAAAAACACATAGCATCTTTTTTTACAGATGTCTAATGCTTCAAGCTGCAATAGAAATATTGAGAGATTTTTTTTGTATATTACTAAATAAACATTGTAATACTTGTAGTAACATACTATTTCCATTAACTGGTCTGTGAAATTGAATAAAGTACACATTATTCTACACGAAAAATTGACAGCCTAACTTATTTTACATTTTGGAAAACTGGTGCCTAAAACAGGCTGCATAAATCGATGACTTAAACAAGTCCATATACTGTCCAACAGTAGACTAGTTTTTTCAAAAGCTGAAATTAATCTCATGTATGTGTTCTTTCTAATTCTCAGGGGTTGCCAAGAAATCCCACACCCTCGATTAATGTTTCATGAAAATGTCCGGAAATTGGATTTTCTTTTGGATTGTCTATCCCATGTGCCAGTGGTTAAAAAGTTTGAACAGGATGGGTGACATTTGTTTCTATACTATTTTTTTCAACTAGAGGATAAAGCAAAATGGAACCAACAAGCACTAGAATTTACAGGCGATTACTTCCATGAACAAAGGTTTTTAAAAGGTTAAGCTTTTCAAAGGTGTTTTTGACAGACTTTGTGGCTAACAGCCAACCTAGGATAATGCAATAAAATACTTCTTAAGTGCTTGGGGAGTGTGGCTTTTTTAGGTGTCTAAACTGTTATTTCACTAAACTTTATGATTCACACTTTGCTTTCTACAATATTCCCATGGCACTGTTCTTACTTTGATATAGAAATAGCAGAGATAATTCTGAAGCAATATAATTTTTTTATACTAATTTTCTCTGCATAAACCATCAGATTATTTATCATTATCATTTATCCCCACCAACATAATAATTAAAAGTGATTTTTCTTTCTATGGGTAAGAATACACTGGCTTGAGGGAGTTATATATAAACCTGTATATGTACCAAACCTACCAAATAAATACCATCACTGTCATCAACAGGACAGCAACTTGAATCATTTAAAAATATTTGACTAAATAGTAAATTATATTTTTAAAAATACCACAGAAAAAAAATTGAACAGTTAATGGGTAGGAATAGTTCTTGTGTCCAGTACTTACATAGACCTGTGCTGTGGGCACTGCTGTCTTGGACTGGACAGTGGCCTGGAGCTGCTCCATACGACCTGCTAACTGAGACTCCAACATCTCAACTTGCTGAGCGCAACCAATCACATCATGCTAATGAAAAAAAGTCAAACATTGCTTGTTTGTTAAATTGGATTTCTGATTAAAAAAAAATTCTAATATATATAAATATAAACATACATGATATTTGTGTCTAATTTAAAACCATTTCAAAAACAAAATATGAGAATGAAATCAGTAAGTCCTCTGAGTGATAGACCTTTTGATCTCTAGTTTAAAAATAAATAATTTTCAGGAAAGAAATCATACTGTAAAACCTAAATGCTAGTACAAACTTAAATGAAATATTTTATGAATTTGTTTCATAGTTTTTGGGTCAAAGAAAAAAGCATGCATATTAAATATAAAAATCTTGAACACTTAATAAAAAAGATGGCAGGACATGGATGACTGCAAATTGCCAATAGCTTCCAGGCCATAAAAATTCAACTTTTTTCTCTCTTTTTCTTTTTTTTACCAGGCATATTAAATTCCCCTGTCATAATTAGTTGTGACTTCATAATTCTTCACCAAAGCTACACCACTGAAGATCATTATCTCTCAAAAATATAGTAACTTTTTTTTGCAATATCTTACAAGGATGACCCTCAGGAAAGCTTCATGTTGCCTGCTGTTAATCAGGGCTTCCTTCAGTAGTTGCAGTGAGAGCCCTTCTCTATTCTCACCACTCTGAAGTTTCTCAATCAGGCCTAAAATAAATAATGATGAAGTTTTTGTAATATAAAACACCTTTTAAATTTTCTTGAAAATTAAAAGACTGACTTAAAACATAAATATAAATTAATTTAACTGCATATCTTTGGAAGAAAATGCAATCATGTTTAAGAGCACAGCAACTGCAATGACTTCTATCTGACACCTTAACACATTTCTAATTTCTAAATCTAAGCAAAATAGGATGATCTATTACAAACCATTGAGTATAATATTCCCAAATAGTTACTTTAAGTACAACTACTATTACTACTACTTATAATAATAATCATAAGAAAAATTGTCTTGATGCTTACCTGTGTATTTGAAAGCAGTGACTGCAGTTTGCTGTATCTCAGCATCCACATTCTGTGTAGTGGCTGGAATGGCTTCATTCAAAATAGCAGGCACTGAAAAAACAGGTTTACTGGTTATGTACAAACTTGAAAACAATCAAATAAAACACAGGCTTTCTAAATTCTTGACAAGCTTTACTTTTCTTTTATTTACAGTGACTTATTTGCACCAAGGCAATGATTCTAGAAAATGCTGTTTTGCACATTTAAAAGATCGTTTATTTAATTACTCTTATAAAAATGTACAGCAACATAAGTTAATTTTACAAAAGCTGTGCCAAGCACACTCACAATCGTCAATGCCCTCTCCTCCCTTGCCGCACTCCTTGTTAAACAGCCTTATACCAGTTACTATCATGGTCAACTCCTGAAGTTGCCTCTCTTTATCTCTCTTGGTGAGGGACATGAAAGTGCCCAGCTCAGTCTGTGGGAACACACTCTGCAGTGCAGCTGAAATAGAAGACAATCACCTGTGGTCAAAAAAGACTGTTATTCACACATAACAAAAAGTTTATACTTATCCTTTACTTTTGATTACAAATCCTTATTTGCAATAAATTTAATTTTTTTCTAATGCCAAGGGGAAAAGAACCCTGGTAATTACATTATCTTATTATGCACCATGTGCACATAATTAAGTAGTATTGTGTTCTTGCATGTGTTCAAAGTACTAAAGAAATTCAAGAAAATGATTTTCAAATGCAAAAATTATACACAATAATTAAGTTATAACCAACCTGTCGCCTCTCTGACTACTGCAATATCTGTGGGGCTACCCAGGCCAGACCTGAGTAGAACTGCTGACACAATCTTCCTGTACAGAGATTCTAGCTCTTCTCTGGTCCTGGCACGACTGTCTGTGATCTCACGTATCACAGGCTGAAGTCTGGACTCCAGAACTCTTCTGTGTTCATCCAAAAAGTCAGCTGAAATCAAATAGATTGTAGATATGTATTGAAAATGTTTCAACAGAAATGTCTGTAATTTGCTCAGAAGTTTCCTTGATTGTTTTAAAATCAAATGGCTATATAGATGTTTAGGTTGACAATTATTTGAAAGAAACTTTTGCAAATTTTGAAAAGTTTCCTTAATAGCTGAAAAATATTACTAACAAAACTAGTTAGGAAAACAATTTTTGAAACACACTTCTGCACTTTGACCAAAAATGTTAACTTGCACACCTGAAGCAATATAATATAGTTATCAAGGAGGAGCCAAGGTCATTTCAGCTGTGTATTATCAACTCTTCTCTTTGGTTCAGAATGCTGGTGCATAACTGAAGAAGATCTCAGGAAGCTATCTACCTTTCACATCTCAAGCCTCAGAAAAATCTTAAAAATATTCTGGCCAAGGACTATATCAAATGAAGACCTGTTAAAGCAAACCAACCAGAGAAACATAAGCAAAGTCAGCAGGACAAGAAGATGGAAATGGATTGGCCATGTGCTGAGAAAAGACCCAAATTCCACCACTTAAGTAGCCATGTACTGGACACCAGAAGGGCATAGAAAAAGAGGCACACCCAAGACCACATGGAGGAGGACTGTGGAAGCAGAGCTAAAACAACTGGGCAAAAGCTGGGGGACAATCCAACAACTAGCTAGAGACAGAGAGAAGTGGAGGACCTTTGTTGATGCCCTAGATGCCTGACGGTGTAATAGGAAATAGTAGTAATAGTAAAACACTATTAGCAGAACACTATGTCTCACCTCTGGTGGTGTAGTTCATGTCAAAATAGACCTGCATCTTGACAGTATCCAAGGATGGGGACCTGCCATCCAGCAGCCTGTCCACGCATAGCTGAAAGTGTGGGGAAAAAAATGGCATAACTATATTAAACATTTAATCATTTCAGGTAATCATTCCTTCAATATCATTTTTTCATAATAAGTTTAAATAGAGAATAAACTAAGGTTTACTTTCTTCACTTAAGAAAGTATCCAAACAACAACACATTGCGATAATATATTTCCTGGATATATCCCATTAGTTAAAATTTTACAAACGTAGCTGATCAAATTAAAAAAAAAAAAAATATATATATATATATATTTTGAATACCTTAATCAGCTTTTGAACATCGTCTTTAGTTAAAGTTCTGTCCACATTGAACTCATTGGTTGGATCCAGTACAACAGCCTTCACCTGAAGAGAACCAAATGATAAATCGAGTTGAAATTGAAAATATCCTAAAATATTCTTCTTGCCAAGTTTTGGTGAACAAAATTAAAGGTAGTTATCGGTTCCAAGAAATGTTTATCACACACACACAAAAATAAATCAATACTTATAAACAGCATTATTTATTCCCATATAAATATAGGTTGGTTGTACGTGTATGTATTGAGTTTTTACCAGTACACATACTGAGTACATGCTATACAGGTACGAAAACACTTGACTTTACACTGTTCAACTTACCATAAACGCTACCAGAGTCTCAGAAACAGCTTGTCCTTTGCTGGCACATTCATGTGCTATCTCTCTGATGATGTTTTTTATGACACTTTCTGCTTGTGCTCGAGACATTTTGGCTATCTGTAAGTGCAAAATAAAAACTTGCTGGAGATTTTTTACAATGACCGCCATACCATTTTATTAACAAGAATAACAAAAAGTCTGTTTACGTAAAAAAAGGAATACAACAACAAAAACAAATGTAAGCTGCATTATAACGTGTGCAAAAAACAAGATTAAGTACTAACCTTAATATCTCCAATAACCTGCAATAAATTTCAGTGACACTTGTCCTCCATACTGTTTAGAATCTCATGGATACGCCGTATCACGTCACTGTTTACAGTATCCATCCGCAAACAAAAAGAGCAATTGGTAGTATTTTCCAAAATTTGGTTGTTTTCAAAACATTGCTCTTCAAATGTACATAAATCTATATTATTACATAAATATGTAATAAATTTTGGAATGATTCTTCACTTGTAAGGACATAATTATTTATAAATATCACTCCGCTTACAATATTGACCAAAAGGTGTCGCTCTATTACTATTTCCGGTAGACAAGATAAGCATGACTGAAGCCATGCTAAATCTTGTTTGCACTCTACAGGGACATTTAGACCGCGCCTGGAACGTAGCATGGAACCCTACGGGTACCTTACTGGCATCATGTGGAGGTGATAAAGCAGTGCGCATATGGGGCAAGGAAGGTTCGTTAAAGTTCTGTGTTTAATTGAATTTTATTGTGTTCAAAATGACACATTTCCTATAATCTAATGTTACAGTGTGTGTGTACAATGTACATGTACATGTATTTCTGAGTACTACGAGTAGTGACATGTAACGTTAAATCTCATAGTCTATATTTGGATCGTTTTATACACGCCATATATTTGTGTGTGATATTTTTTTAATGTTCACTTATACTTTGCCTATCATTCTCATTTACGTACATCAGTGAAAAAGCATCAATGTAAAATATGAAGTCCAGAGGAAAATTGTCAAAGCTTTATTTCTTAGATTTAACCTCACAATGGCTTTTGTAATTAAGACAAATTTTTACTTTTTCCCATGAAAAATTGGTTACTTTTGTTCTGTAGGAGACAAATGGGTGTGTAAAACAGTACTTCAGGACGGTCACCAGCGGACGATACGGTCAGTTGCTTGGTCACCATGTGGTAACTTCCTGGCTTCTTGCAGCTTTGATGCCACAGTCTGTATATGGGACAAGCGACAGGGGGACTTTGAGTGTATGGCCACTTTGGAAGGACATGAGAATGAAGTGAAGCGAGTGGCATGGTCAGCCAGTGGTCACTTGATGGCCACTTGTAGTCGAGACAAAAGTGTTTGGATATGGGAATGTAAGTTACTACTGGGTAGTATATCTGGTACAGTAGCAAGTTGGTTCATGTAGAGAAATAACATAATAGAAAAATAAAAGCAACACAATTCATTCTTTTCTGATTTGAAATAATTTAAAACTTTGTGTTTGGTTTTCAAATACAGTTTTTTTCCTTCCAGTTGATGATGATGAAGAATTTGAATGTGCAAGTGTCCTGAGTGCTCACTCCCAGGATGTGAAGTTTGTCACTTGGCATCCACACAAGGATATTCTAGCCTCTGCTAGTTATGATGACACCATTAAATTTTTCAAGGAAGAAGAGGATGACTGGACTTGCTTTGACACTTTAGGTATCCCCTGTCTCCAGTAACATGTACATCCAAACTGTTTATGTGACATTGTATTATATAAGTCATGATTTTATTGAATACAGGTCGAAAATTTTACACTCTGTAAAAGGCTTAATTAGATTCACCAATTACATTTAGGTTTTTATAGAAAATTAAATTGGTCAATTAGTGTAATCATATTGGAGATGGAGTTAAAATATATACAATTCATTCTTTTAAATAGATTCCCATGATTCTACAGTTTGGAGCCTGAGCTTTGACAAAACAGGAGAGAGATTGGTGTCCTGTAGTGATGATAAAACTGTCAAGTTTTGGCAGGAATATTTGCCAGACAACCCTCAAGGTTATTGTACATACAGATTTTTAGTTTCTGTTACGATGCCTATTTTTATTGAATCTATTTAAAGGGAATTTTGATCTGGGTTATAAAATTCTTTGTATATTTTGAATACTTTGCTACATCTCTCATTTTAAGTTGACCAGAAATGTAGTAGAGTTTAAACTGCGGTTTGCTTCTTTTATTGCATCTTTTTATTCAGCTGAGAAGCTGCTGAAATTGTGGGTCTTTGTGAACATCTCTATTTAGAAAATAAAGAAAAATGATGAATTTATGTTAAAAAATTCAACTTTCAGTCATCTAGAAAATAACACTGTGAGTAATATATTTATGTCAATATTTTTTTCATTTTTCAAAATATTATACTGTATTCCAGGTGTTGCTACATCTGGATCAGATCCCAAGTGGAAGTGTGTGTGCACATTGTCAGGATATCACAGCAGGACCATTTATGATGTCTGTTGGTAAGTTCAGAAGTTTCCTACTCAGATCAACAATTTTACAAAATTTGTAGGTCTGAAAACTACCAGGATAATCCATTCTTGTGTTAATATTTACCTTCAATTTCTCTGGACATATATATTTAAAACCTGTCAGAGACCAGAGAAATTAAGGGTTAAATGAACTCATAGGGTTGTTCACCTGGATAGATGAATGTATCGAAGTCTACACAAGTACTATGCATTGGAAGCAAAAAATTAATGAGACAAGGGAAGAATCTTCACTACGAGTTTTTCTTTATTTAGAAAATAAAAAGATGCTATTCTTTTTTTTTTTCCCAGGTGCCATCAAACAGGTCTGGTAGCCACAGCATGTGGGGATGATGCAATACGGGTGTTTCAGGAGGAGCCAAATTCAGATAAACACCAGCCAAGTTTCAATTTAGCAGTGACAGTAAACAAAGCCCACAGTCAGGATGTGAACAGTATTTCATGGAATCCAAAAATTCCAGCACTTTTAGCATCTTGTAGTGATGATGGAGATGTTAAGATATGGCAATGGGAACAAAAGTCCTGATGTGCTGAGGATTTTTTTAAGTGCAGATAGTTTGGTCATGGGATATTAACTGCCTTAGATGATGTGGCTTAAAATTAAACCTGTGCCTATTGTAACCTCTCTCATAATTATTTGTCTTTGTTATGTGGTTGTTACTTGACACAAATAAAAGAACCATTAAGTAAGTTACATTTAGTATTCCATTGTCTTAATGTGCACTGTGAACAAGGTTGAGCATTTTATTGCTTTAATCTTTATTATTGAAATTTACAAAGAATCAGAAATAAAATCTCATGGTTTGAAGAGTAGTTGAAGAATTGACTTGGAAAAATGCAAAAAAAAAAAAAGTTTTCTATGGTATGGTTGGTTTTGTAAAGACTACAGGATTTTGTTGCAGTGCTCAAATATTGTAAAAACTTAATTGAATATAACAAGTTAATTGTTCTTTAAAATAATTGAAAAAAAAAAAGAAAAAATAATACAAAAAAATATCTGCACCGTTACAATTTTAATTAAAAAAAAAGTACTCAAAAGTACTCGCGTTAGTGACGTTACATCAGCTTTGTCCCACTTTTTTAGTTGAAAATGTTAAGATGGGCACGTTTTGTTAAGGTAACCTATCCTTGAAACTGTTTTGTATTGAATTTTTCAAAAATATCAACTTTCTCGGCATTATACATAATTTGATGTAAAACAACATATGAGCTTAAATTGGACAAAACTCACAACTAAAGTTTAAATTTATCATACATGTATATACATCACTTCTGTCAAAATAAAAAAAAAAAAATCAATGTTCTTTTTTTTTAAGTGTGTGAAAAATTTCAGAAATTGTTGTCTTTGTTTGCATGCCATAGTTACTTTCTTGTTGACAGAAGTGGATGTATGACCCCAATCTCTGCTTTGGTGTTTGTCTCAACCGCGCGATGGCAGCACCTCATAGTGAAGTTAGAATTGTTCATAAAAAAACACCTGATGCGTTTCACTTGCTGAAGCATTGAAAATATTTCTAAGAACTAAATATTAAAATGGAGGGGGGGGGGGGCTTTTTCAGAAGTGGTTCATAACCTAAATGTTAATCAGTAATCTTTTCGTCGGCATTTGTCTTGATACTTTTCTGCATTTGGAGATATGAATGTGCGAGGATACGATAAACAACATGGCTTCCAAATGGGTTGAAACTTTGAGGGAAGCAGAGAAAACGAGTATAATTCAAGACGGTATGCCTTAAAACCCATGTTTATTGAGTCTACATCATGATATAATCTTCATTTATCAGTCCATTCAATGAATTTAGAATATTCAGTGTTGTTTGTATGCCTACTGTACATAATTTTCGCACAAAGTACTGGAGCAATTCTTTCATTGAAAATTCAAATTGGAATCTTTGAGTCAATTGTAGGTGGACAGAGTATTTTAGGGAAAACATGGTACCTCAGACGGGAACTACATAACTTTTTGTCAATATTTGTCCCACCCCAACTGTTTTGTTTGAGCGTTGCAATCACAATGTCAGTGGCACTGACGTTACATTTTTTTGTATATGTAAATGTTTGTGCTGTAGGGTTTTGTTTCATAAATAATATCTGTTGCCCTTTAACAATTACTAAATAGCATGAAGATTTAAGTATTTTTCACATGAAAATTAATAATCAAGCAAGTTTGCCTGATATTCTATCAGATTACAGTGTGATACTTATGATATTTTCTTTTTTTCAAGGTCGAAGAAAAATTCACTTTACACTGAAAGATGGCACAGAGCTTGCAGAGGAATATGACACTAGGAACAATGAACTTGTTGGTAATCACTGTAGTGTTTTCCTTTTAATTACCATTTGAAACAAATTTTGACAATGAAATAGTTTATCAAAAATGATGTTAATATTAATACATAAATGTATGGACCCTCCAGCCCCAAGGTTCCATAAACATAGATTGTGGCAGTGCCACAGCTGCGAGAATTTGGTTTTATAGTCATCTTAAAAATATTTTTTGAAAATAATTTCAAAAGAATTTTCACAGACTTTAAAATTATATTTTCAAGTCAGGAAATGGAGAAAGAAATCCACATTAGGGAGTCAAGGAAAGTGGGACTTTGAAGTTGGAGAGCAGCTGGCACCTAGAAACCTTGATGCTGAAGGTCTTATGGAGAGCACAAGCAATGTAAGCCCCATTTCACATCACCTTTAACTTTATAGGGAGATATGATAGTATAAGGTCTAAGATGAAAGAAATGTTTTTCCTTGTAACTGACAGTTTGCTGTATTTTCTGCACCATGCATGTTAAATATTAAATAACCTGGTTAACCTAATGATTTAATACTTGTGTAAGTATATGGATTTGCTCTTATCTAGGCTAAATGAAGCATGTTTTCCCTAATTCCTCGAATGTTTTAGTTGTATCAATTTTTTTGTGTAAGAACAGTGATAATTTGTTTTTGAGTATATTTTCTTAAAGGGATAATAACTCTTCGTATGAGATCTATATTTCACAATAAAAACATTGTGAATAACTCATAGAAATATAATATATTCTGTTTTACCACAAGAACAGCAGTTATAGCTATTATTCTGATATCTGAGCTTGTCTTTAGACCACGTGACCTCCATTGATGGCTATACTCTGTTAAAATCTCTTAAGAGATTTTAACAAAAAACCAAACTTTTTAGAAAAAAACCAGGGACTAACTTTGAATATAAAAATGGATTCATTAACCATTGGGAAGTATGGGAAAATTGTTGTTTACTCCAGGAAAATTCATTTTTTGGCAGAAACGAAGAGTTATTATCCCTTTAAGCTAGAGTAAATTGTTTCTACCATTTAGTAAAAATTTTATTGCTAGCTTTAGCCTTACCTATGATTATGACCTCATACCATAAATTTTTAAAATTTTTCTTAGCCCATATTTGTGAGAACAGATACCAAAAAGGCATTTCAGTGGAGAATACGAAATCTCCCTTATCCCATAGAGACATATGATGTTAGGGTGGATGCTGAAAATAGATGTGTCATCATCAGGACTACAAATAAAAAGTAAGAATATGGCAATAATAATAATAATAAATTTGTCCTTATTCTTTTCTATTTTTAATTTAAATTGGCAGATACACACAAGTTATTGACTTGCAAAAACAAGTAAAAATGTAAACTATAAATGGATTGAATATTACACAGTAAAGTTATGAAGGATTTTTGGAAATTGCAAGCACTGCTAAGACTTGGAAAGTGATTCAGTTTAATTTGACTTCTTAAACAATCCCATTCAGAATATGTAATTTTAAAATGTACAGAATAAGCAATAAGATTTTATATGCAGGGATGAAAGTGGGGGTGGATTGAGGCCCTTGTCTGGGTCTTCTGCAAGACGGTCCAATTTTTAAGTTTACATTGACGGGCATCTATTTTTTCTGTCAGAAGACAGTCAAAGATTGAGGATGGATCAGCAAAGATAATTTGGAAGACTGTCAGAAAATATCTCTGGATCTGCCCCTGGAAAGTGCCACTTAGTGAAAAAGTTGGAAAATATAGCATGGGGTCCAGGGACAGCCTGGGCCATTGATATATTTGGCTCCCTAAAAGTCAAAAATCTGCCAATAGTTGAAAAAATTTCATTCCTTTATCTGTCATTTATATAGATGATAATTTGTATGGAAACTTTAATTTGTATTGAGGAACATTATGATTTATTTTCAGATACTATAAAAAATTTACCATCCCAGATATGGACAGGGCAGCTCTTCCATTAAGCCAGAGCAGTCTAAGTGTGGCATATGCCAACAATACTCTAATACTTAATGTAAGTGAGCTTGTGTAGTATCAAATACATATTGACCTCTTATATTATTAGCAATTCGTGCTCCATTAAGGATATGATTGGAAAGTTACACAAACCATTTTCATTATGGAAAATGCAGTTTTGTTCCACTTCTTTAATTTCATCTGTATAATATATTACATTTCAGTATGAAAAACCCAAAGAAATTCTTGCACAGGAAAAAATATTACAAGAAGAATTCAAAAAGATGAAAGCAGCAAAAGATGGGGATGTGGAATGCAATCCAAGTTGATGACAATTTCAAAGTTGCGATTTTTGATAAATTGAAATTCAACTTTGCTTTCATTATACAGCATATATGTGTAAAATGTATTTTCATAAAAATATCATTTGTTAGCTTTTTTTATGCCAGTTTTATTGAATGACAATTTGTTAAGGATTATTTCCTTTTATATGACCACTGCACTGAAATGGATTGGTTGGAGCAAGGCTTATTGAATGTTATCTACCATCATGCACTCTTGATGTTTCATTAAAATAATTAAACCAACTGTGAAGAGTAATGCCAATCAATCTTTTAGTCAAATCATTATTTTTGTGAGTATTCATGCATTTCTTTATTTTTGGCTACGGGTCATTCCTTATGAGCAAAATAATTACTTATCTTTTAAAATCTCATCTTTGTGTTACATCTTAGAATGAGAATGCAAGTAGTGCAACCACATTGCCTTGGGGTGGCACAGGCAGAATCTAATAGTTTTTGAGGTGTGACAGGATGAATGAGAACATTATTTCTCCGGGGTTACAGGTGGAGAAAATCCATTACTTCTTGGTAAGTGTATTATTCCTTAAAGGGATAATAACTCTTCGTATGATATCTATATTTCACAATAAAAACATTGTAAACAACTCGTAGAAATATAATATATTGTTTTACCACAAAAATGGCAGTTACAGCCATTATTCTAATATCTGAGCTTGTCTTCAGATCACGTGACCTCCATTGATGGCTGTACTTGGTTATAATCTCTTAAGAGATTTTAACAAAAAACCAAACTTTTAAGAAAAAAAAAAAAAAAAAAACAAACCCAGGGACTAATTTTGAATGTAAAAATGGATTCATTGACCATTGGGAAGTATGGAAAAATTGTTGTTTACTCCAGGAAAATTAATTTTTTGGCCAAAATGAAGNTTTTTAACGGTACGGTCACGGCAACAAGTAATGTCAATCAATCTTTTAGTCAAATCATTATTTTTGTGAGTATTCATGCATTTCTTTATTTTTGGCTACGGGTCATTCCTTATGAGCAAAATAATTACTTATCTTTTAAAATCTCATCTTTGTGTTACATCTTAGAATGAGAATGCAAGTAGTGCAACCACATTGCCTTGGGGTGGCACAGGCAGAATCTAATAGTTTTTGAGGTGTGACAGGATGAATGAGAACATTATTTCTCCGGGGTTACAGGTGGAGAAAATCCATTACTTCTTGGTAAGTGTATTATTCCTTAAAGGGATAATAACTCTTCGTATGATATCTATATTTCACAATAAAAACATTGTGAATAACTCATAGAAATATAATATATTCTGTTTTACCACAAGAACAGCAGTTATAGCTATTATTCTGATATCTGAGCTTGTCTTTAGACCACGTGACCTCCATTGATGGCTGTACTTGGTTATAATCTCTTAAGAGATTTTAACAAAAAACCAAACTTTTAAGAAAAAAAAAAAAAAAAAACCCAGGGACTAATTTTGAATGTAAAAATGGATTCATTGACCATTGGGAAGTATGGAAAAATTGTTGTTTACTCCAGGAAAATTAATTTTTTGGCCAAAATGAAGAGTTATTATCCCTTTAACAACAAAAGTTGACATCTTTTAAAAATCTACATTGTCAATAGTGAACCATCAACAAGCTTATAG
This sequence comes from Lingula anatina, assembly GCF_001039355.2. The sequence continues at coordinate 719,049 of NW_019775558.1, read as the reverse complement.
AGAAGGTGCCCAAGTTCAATGTTTTTTTTTTAATTTTTGAAGTTGTGATTAAATAATTAAGAATTTAAAATGTTAAATATTAATCTAAATAAGGCCCAAAAAAGAAAAAAAATTGATGGGACCATCCTGAACAATAGGAAAACATTCTTTCTGAGAAAGGTGATGAAGTTAGACCAAAGTAAAGTCTTCAAATCATTGAGATGTTGTACAGGGCAATGCTTATCCCTATATCTGATCTTGTGTCGTAACTACAAATTTCTGATAAAATTTGAAATAAACTTTTATTATACATTATTGATATTTTTTGTCAATATTTTAAGTGCTAAACATTTAGTTTTAAAATGGGTATATGTCATGCCCTATTAGTAAAAAATTAATAAAAAAACAGATCATTTTTCATGTTCTTAGTCTTACATTCACAATCACACAATGCATATCATATGCAACCATATTCAGTCAACATGCAAGTACGTATCTCCTTAATTATTTGCTTAAGTCTGGTAATTTGATCAGTTACATGCTGCACTGTTTATTTAGGCTTGGTTTCTTGATCAGTTACATTCCGTATAAATACAGAATCTTCTGGAATATTTTCAATTTCATCCTGCTCATACATGTAAGAAGAAGCTATGGCTAACACTGTGCCATCGTGACTGAATGCCAGGGATGCTATGCTGCTTGGGTACCTGAAAAGTAATAACATACCTCAAATTTTAATCTCATTTATCCTACAAAACATTCCTGTGTTAATTTTCTGTTTAAGTTTTTCCAAAGATACCAAAATCTGGGTTAATGGTGGATTAAATTCATAACATCAGAATGAATCTGCTCATTTAAAACAAAAAGTTATTACCAGGGAAAAAAACTTCAGGTATACCAAAATTTTGGCACCATATCCTTTACCTTACAAAACAGCTGTTGGAGCATTAAGAAGTATGAAAAAACAGAAATGCACATCAAATCACCTGTGGAACTGACATAATCTCTTCTTATTGAACCCATCCCAGATGTTGACAAAGCCATCAGAGCCACCAGTGGCAAATGTATTGTAAGCATTGTGAAAGGCTACAGCATTGACAGGGTAGATCTTCTCAATACCATCCTCCTTGATACGATGACATTTAAATGCATATTTCTTTTTCTGGACTTCAGGGCTGGGATCAAGGTATTCCACAGCAACTCTGCCTGTAAGTCAAATGTAACAAATTTGAAATGTATTTTGATGGAAGAAACTTAAAAAAGTAAATTAAAAGAAACTTAAAAAAGAAAATTAAAATGGAATTAAACTACCATACTAAGAACTGTTAAAATTTGTAAACATGAATTTAAATGTGGACTGCCGCACACAGTTTCCCTGTTTTACTATCTCAATTTACCTTCAATAGAGCTCAGCACATAGCCCTGTTTGTTAGGGAAAGCTCTAATGCATCTGGTTTGATATTTGAGACTGGACTCTCGCCTCTGCTGGACATAACCCATGTTCCTCAGGTCCCATACCAACACCCTTCTGCCTGCTGTACCCACCAACAGTCTGTCCCCAGACACACTCATTGTATACACCTACATCAAATTTAACCCAATAGAGAAATTACATCAGGGTTTTAGAATTTAATTTAAAAATAGCTTAAATCAAACATAAAAAAGAACAGAGTGGACTTTTACAGCTATAATAGTGATTTCGTAAAAAAAAAACAACAATCCTGTGATTTTATGTAAGTTTCAAGAAGAACACACTCTCATAACCTGAAGACAAAACTTAATTTAAAAATTTTAATTTATATATTTATACATAAATAAATAAATAATAAATAGACAATTGCTATCCATACTTTATCTGGCTGGGAGAATGATCCAGCACTGCAGGGAGTTCTTGGGTCCCACAGTTTGACAGTGGAGTCCCAGCTTCCAGTGATGACTACATTGACCTCAGGACAAAACTCCACACTTCTGATAGGAGCATCATGGGTACCAACATGGGTTTCTAAAATGTATGAATATAATTGCTTGAATACATGTCTTTCTCCAATGCCAGTGAAAATACTTGGGTTTTATTAGATTCTTTTATTTGTAATATTAGGATTGGTTCTGTGAGATAACTCATTATTTTTGCAGCTACTTATTTCAGATAGCTTAGTATCAGAGGAATAATTTCATTACCTGCTCCCATATTAAAATCAAACATCTTCAGTGTATTGTCCAATCCACCACTATAAGAGTGAACTGCATCCTATAAAAATAGAATTCAAAATCAGAAATAAATGTGATGATCAACTTTTAAACTGTCATACCATAATTCTCAAGAGATCAACATAGATTTCTTTCAGATTTACATACTGTACTAATAATTCCTGTTTCAAACCAAGTTAAACACTAGTTATACTCACAACAAATATCCATGCAGCAACACACAAAAGAAAAGAACTCACCTGAAAACAACAGTCCAAAACTGGTGACGAATGAAAGAATTTCATTCTTAAGTTGTTGGCAATGACATCATATAATCTCACACCACAGTCCCAGGAAGACACAAGGAGAAACTGGGAACTGTTAGGAGCAAACTTCACAGCAGAAATCCCATCTGTGGGCTGATTGTTCAGCTTAAACTCATTTGGTGTTTCTCCAGCCATCATTTTCTGCACCGAGACTGAAAGGTTATTATAATCAGATTTTTTTTTTTACTCGATATGTAAAGTCTACGTAAATGATTAACTAAAATTCAGTGATATAACATCTATAAGGAAAAACTCAAATGTCAGTTAAAACTCATCCTTGAAAATCACCTAATATAATTATAAGACCGCATTTATCTTTCACCTTATATCCATCTAATGAAGATGATCAATAACATGCAGGATTTGAGCTTTAATTATTTTCACATATAAGTTGACACTTTATTTCTATATTGTATGCCACCAGAATAAATAAGAGCAGTTGCATAAGTTAAGAAGCGTTACTGGAGTCAGTGCAACGCTGCCAGTGACAGTACAGCCACTGAGCCAATACTGCTACTACCAGATTCAGACTGCCAGTGATTCAAATGAAAATGCTACGAAGTAGTACGTGCTTGGCCAAATGAGCCTCTTTACGGTCACTCTAAATGCTCTTTAAGCGTTTTCCAACATAGTAAATAAATCATAATCTGAATTTTTATCACTCTGAATACGAATTTCTCACCTGGACTTTTAAAATGTCGTTGTATTTCAGTTCAGTTTTTGTTTGTAGTATTCCAAAACGAACTTGCCGGCTGATCACCGGAAGTCTCGCGCAAACGGTACTGCAGCTTCTAATCTTCATATTGAATATAAGTTCATATAAATATTGAAAAAGCGAAAAAATAACCTTAACTTGGATGATAATAGGTCAAGTTGGATAGTGTGATTTTTTTCACACAAGTACCTGTAAACTGAATAAAATAGGTCAAGGCCAAGCAGGGTATTTACAGTGTATTTTATCGGAATTTGCTTTGCTTGCATTTCAGTTTCTCTTCAAATACTTCAAGATTTAAGACAAAGTAAGCGAGGAACAAAATGGGCTCTAATATCATAGGACTCCCACCGCATCATTTTGTGCATATTATTGACTTCGTAAGTTGCCAAAGCATTGATAACGTGTTATTAGATTTTAAGTGAGAAATTAAGTGACATCTACTAGTACAGTACATGAGTGGATTATTTCGGTTAAGGCGAGAGAATGTAGTGCTTTTACTTAGGATTTGATTTCAACATGTCTTCTTCTTGTTGATATCCAGAAGCTAAAAAATAACTAAATTTTGAAAAACGTTAAAAATCTAAAACTTGTTATTTATTTTATGTTTGGGTTTGTGTGTGGGTGGGTGGGGGGTGGGGGTGGGGTTCAAACTGCATAGTCAGTTACTAGTGCCTGTATATCTTAACCATTGAATAAAATAAATTATTTACTGAGTCTGTATTTTCAGAATACTAATGTGACGAAACTTGAGGTGGGTCCTAACACTGTTGTGTTACAGTCCAATGAAAAATTACAAGCCGGTCCACTTCCCTGCATTGTTGTACCACCAGCACATTATTGCATTATTAAGGATCCAATGAGGTAAATATGCATTGTGCATATGTGAATGTGTTTTATGTGTCTTGCCAAAATATGTATGTTGCCAAAATAGGTAAGTCAGAGGTGAAAACTACTGAAAGTTGTCTGTATTGACAACTTACTGGAACATGGTTAGGAAAGGCATGTACTGAGTACCATAAATGCACTACAGCTGGCGAGAAGTTATCTACTTATGTTGCAATTAGTTGCAAGAAGACCATGTTCTGGCATCTTAAAGATATTTTGTCGCCTCTTTTCAGTGATATTATTGGCACTTTATATGTATTTTTTCCCTGAAATACATTACTCAGTACATGTCTTAATTAAGAAATTTATTATTTACATATACCAGTACTTTTAACAGCCACATTTACTTCAGAAAAAAAGATGATATACTTTTAGTTTTAATTTTATTATTACTCTTTTAACTTTTAAAATATTAAGGTTCAATATTAAGATTCAATCTTATATATGCAGTGAAATGTTGCAAGCAGTAATATGCTTGTATACTTTTTCAGCAATTATGTCCATGGAAAAAAGTGTGAATTGAGGCTGGGATACTTTGATGTCAGGTTTCATGGTGTAAGTATAAATTCTTAAATGCTTATTGGTATCCTGGAAAAATTGTTATTATTGCATTTTAAAGGAAAATTATGACTTGAATAATGATTTTGTTTCCGTGCTTTTCAACTACATCAAGTTTCAAGGGACAAAATGATCCCATTGACAGTTTTACCAACCTTTTCATGTTGTCTGTTTATTTCAGGAGCCATTTCCACTTTATCCTGGTGAAGTTCTTCAGGGGGCACGTAGTTTTGGCACTTCAGCATCAGATACTAATTATTCTCAAGCCATAAAACCCCTCCCAGTGGTAAAAGCAAACCATGCAATAAGACTCAAAGCTTTACAGGACTTTGATGATGGAGGTGTAGAGAGGAAAGCCGGAGATATGTGGCAACTTGAAGGTCCTCTCACATATAAACCAACCCCAAATGCTGTAAGTGATAGATATTTACTCTGTAAAGGTTTTAGTTTGAGAGGGTGACTATTGTGGTGAAAATGTGTTGAAAGATGTCAACAAAGGAGTATATACCATAGTCTTGCAAATTGGCATAGAATTCAGTGGGATTTGAAGGGAAGTGAGATCAGAAGTGAGTGCAGTGCAGCAAAGAAAATGGCCAGGCAGAATTTATCCATGTTTTTTTTTCATTTTCTCTCCACTTGTGTTGAATTGCAGTCTGTTTCACATTTGGGCAAATTCAGCATGTTTTGCATGTCACTCTTATCGCTGAAAATTATGGCATCTCTGATGATTTTCTTTGGGACACATGCTTATATACACTTTAAAAGAAAAAGCAGTAATTTTTTAGCAATGAATGCACTTAAGTGTTGCCTTTTATAGAATATTAAAGCTGTTTAGGAGACTGTGTACTTTACCTCTTCATCCCACCACCTTCCACCTCAAACTAATCTAAAATTCAAATCGTATATAGAGATGCAAGTTCATACTCACACTTTTGAATTGGTTATTGTGCTATAAAAACAACACCAAATTATTGATAAGAATTCTAATCTGATTTACATGTTTTTAGGATATAGTGGGAATGATCAAACCCCTTGTAATTGGCCACAACCAAGCATTATTGTTGAGAGCCCAGCAGGGCTTCACAGACAAGGATGGAATGTAAGTTGGCAAGGATATGATATGTTTCAGTTCTGCTTTTTATCAAGGTTGCTATCATGTTATTATCAGAATGCTAGTACATGATCAAGATAACATGTGTTATCTAAATATTTAACAATTGTAACCACAGTATCAGTTACATTGATGAAATTGGTGGTATTTCTGTGATTATCTGGGTGATCTTATTTTACCACAACTATGAATACATTTCAAATATTTTTGCAGTGATAAACCAATTTTGTTTTGAAATCATTCACATTTGTTATTTTGCAGAGAACATGTTACAGGAGAAGAATGGTTGGTTAGAAGACCAGGGGCATATTTGCCAGATGTGTATGCAGAGGTCTGTATATGTATATATGTTTACTTGAAATTGACATTTGTTGAAAAAAGCATGTAAGATGTATAGGGAAAGGTCACTATGTTGACCCATGATTATATTATATACAACAAAACTATTTAAGCATGCATCTATTTTTACCTGCTGAAGAGACTGGAACCTGGAACAATGATTTTGATATAATGTTTAGATAACTTTTTTTTGTTGAATAAATTCTTGTAATTTACTTTTATTGAATTAACATATTTTGAGTCAACTCAAGGTATTATGGCCACATACTTTATAACAACTTAATTTTTTTTTTTTGTTTTACTTTTCTGTAGTTGTTACTTTCCTGTGGCATTTTTTTCCAGGATGTGGAACTAAGGAATGCCATTGTTCTCACGGAGAATGTGGCTTTGCATCTGCAGGCAGATCAAACCTTAGTAGACTCCATTGGAACAAAAAGGTAAAGATTATTAATAATTTTACTCAATACATGAATACTTAATGAGAGTGCTGGTACACAAAAGAAAGCCAAGCAAAGCCTACTGGTATACATGTACTACAGTCCAACAAATTTGGTTCTGCAGTTACAGTGTTTTTGTTGAATTATAAGATTTAAATTACAATGTGTATTATCATACCTTGTCTTAATTCACTTTCAAATGTATTTAGCAGACATCTAGTGTCTTCCATTGTGTTCTCCCTTCTAGAAAGACATACTGGAATAAAGATGAGCATTTTATTGTTGCAGTATTGATACTTTTGTTTCAAGAAATATCATTATCTTTGTATAACACTTTACTCCCAGGAATCCATAATCATTAGAATCATGATATTTTTCTAATCTCTTGTTTTATTACAGACTTGCTGGTGAAGAATGGCTTATAACACTCAAAGACACAGAATCCTATATACAAGATGTGGGAGTGGTGCGTATTGATTTAGAATTCTTATATTGCGAGAAGATAAATTGCCACAAACAGATCTTAGAAACTTTATAAGAAAATACATTTTATTATTTTATAGAATATTATAATATATATGTATAATATGATTTCCATGCTCATTTCATTTTACTTCTTATTTCATAATATATGATTTTTCATCCCTATCTTAAAGGTTAAAAAGGGTTGTGTGAGACTGTTGGGATTATATAATTCTTATTGCATGACTCAAATTGCAGACTGTGAAAGCATCCATCAGCAAAACAGTGGTGTCCAGAGGTCAGTATTGTGTAGTGTTGGATCCCCAGGATAAACATGGCAGAAATCAGATGGGCAAGAGGGAGCTTAGGAAGGGAGTGTGCTCATTTTTTCTGAAGCCAGGTATGTTCAAATGGTGACCTGGGCATAATTTAATCAATAAATTTAATAATAAAGGGCAAGAGACAATGTAGGAAGAGTGGTTATCTCTCTAGGCTTCCACATGTGTTGCAGTTGCAGTGTCATCATATTATAATAAGTTAAGTATCGTGATATTAAAATGGAATTTCAGCTGCGGCTATAAAATGATTAATCTCTCATCACGAACTTTTAACAGATTATTGTAACACTGATATATTATCACAACATTTGATTTTGGATGTTATGAGTTTCATTAGTACACAGAAAGTAAGAAAAAGTAGAATTTAAATTTAAATCATATTCATCTTAAAGTCAGATAACTAACATTGTGTATTTCAGGAGAAAGGTTGGAGGATGGAGTCATCAAACAGTCGTACATCATGGGAGAGGATGAGTCTCTTGTTCTCAAGGCACTTGATAAATTTGAGGATACTGTGGCAGAAAGTTAGTGTCAGTGGTTATTCAGATGAGTTTTTATGAATGAAAGCAGAAACAAATACACTTCAAAAGCATATTTGTCCATATATGGAATACATAAATGTGTTGTAAAAATTATTTAGATGATTGTTATCTAGTTTCAGAAAAAATACTTGCCACATGTTTAATGTTTTAATATTCTTGTTATTTTTAGTTATTTATTTATTTATTTATTTATTTATTTAAGCTTGTGCTTTAATTTCAAATATGCATGTTACATGTTTAATGTTTTGACATTCTTGTTTTCATTTATTTATTTATTTACTTATTTACTTATTTATTTATTTATTGCTTTTACAATCAAGGCATTTAAAATTGAATTTTATATTAGTAAATGGTGAAGAAAAAGCTTGGCTGAAGGCTAATCATGTAACAACTTGCACATAGTATATCAAATCTATGTAATTGGTTTTCGTTTTTTTTCTTAGCCAAAGTTAAACGTAAACCTGGTGACCGCTGGATGATCAATGGTCCCATGGAATACATCCCTCCCATTGATGTGGAAGTTATGGACAGAAGGTACTGTATCTGAATGTAAAGAAAATTTAAACTTTACTTTTGTTGTTTCTTGAAACTGGCTCTGTATTTTAAAATGACTTTTATATTATAATTGTGTTATGAAGACCAAATTAAGTTATTAGTGCATATGCAAAAGTGAAGTATACATTTAAATGCATTAATAAAATAATGTTGCACCAAAGAACTTAATAAAAAAAATCACATTTTTGTAGGAAAGCCATACCACTGAACAAAAATGAAGGTGTATATGTAAGGAATGAGGAAACTGGAGAGGTTGAGTATATAGTTCTATTTCGTTTCTATACAAATGAGGTCATACGAGATTCCCGTTTTATGCGAGAGCACATGCGCACTTGCGCATATCTTCACTTCCGGTTTCTTGTCGAGCAAGCACAGCACGTGAGGCCAGAGAGCGGCACAAAACTNGAACATCCTTCACATGATTGCTGAGCATTGTGTCATGAAGCCAGTGGGAATGGAGCTCCTGGACCTCCTGCTGGATATGGAAAAAATTGAAAATAAGGTACATTTCATCATTGTTGTTCTTCAACATTAGGTCTTGGACCAAAATTCCAGTTTGATTCATGTAATCGATATTAAGCACATTATGACTAGGATATTGCCACCATTTTGTTGTATCAAATACCAACTAAAGCAAAGATCTTTGCATGTAGTGAAGTGCTGGATACCACCATTTAATTATTATATTTTATTTTTATAGAAGAGTGGTGAGTCAAGCAGCAAGCTTCAAGACATGGCCAGGGTCCGTAGTGGAGCTAATATCACTCCCCTAATGGCTGCAGGGTTTGTCTACAAGTCATCCTCCGTAAGTTTATACAAATAGTAAAAGTATACACAATCTGTGCCAAGGACATTTATTTTATTAATTTTTAATCCACTGGTTCTTCTGACCTTTAGGGTCTTAAATTTAATGGCCTAAAACAGTAACTGTGGCCAGTAACTTAACAAAATTACAAAATTTTGCTGATTGTCCCAGGTAGAACTAAACTCACTGACAAGTGTTAAAGTTGCAGACTGGGCATGATAATAGATGAAACATTAGGTGATTTTAAGCATTGGCAGGTATTTTATTCCTTTGATGTCAGATTTTTTGGCTTTGTTTGGTGGTAGTTAGAATATGTTAACTTTATCAAAGAATTTTAAAATATTAGATATATATGTTGACTTTGGTCTTAATTTTACTGGAACATGTTTTGGGATGTTCTGAAATGGCCTTACATATTTTTAAAGAAATAATTAATTATGAGTTTCATTTTTTGTTTCAGTATACCACAATAGATGAAAAACATCCTCGAGAACTTATTGAAGGAATTTGGGTAACTGGCAGAGCTTTCATCAAGAAGCTCATTGATGTATTCAACAGTGAAGTTGAGTACAGTTTTGAGGAAAAGAATGGAGACAAGATAACAATAAGTGAGCCTATTTTTTATCAAATATACATGTGGCAAATATTTAAGAAAAGATGGGGTGTATATATTTATTGACAAATATTTTGTTGATTGGACTACTGTAAGCAATGTAACAAATTTATATGACAAATTAGCTGTTTTACAGAATGTTCCCTTTGAGTTGTAAATTTAATTTAATTTGTTTGTTTAATGGTTTTCATTTTAATACTTTTGACTCGGAAAAGACAAAATGTTCTAGCTAACAGTTGTGCAAGTTTTTGCCAGTCATATGTGGAAATTTCATTGGTAATTTGATACTGAAATATCTTTAAGTCCTTTGACAGATCAATAAGATTACAAGTGTTTACATTGAAATCATCAAATGATGCATTTTGTCAACTTAAAGTCCAAAATAGTTCAAAATGAAAACACAATTTTAAGATTGATCATTTACATACACAAATATTTCTCTTATGACAGTCCACAAAAGTCTTATGTTCTACATGGTGGACAGCAATGAGATTGGAATGACAGTGGACGGGGAATATAAACGCTACCCAGGACTTGAGATGATCCTGAAGTACAATCCAACCATAGACCTGCCAACCAAAGAACAGCAGACGGCTCTCATGGTGTCAGTTATTAATGATGATTATATTGCTGCAGACCTACTGGTATTATTTTTTTAACTTTGTATTTTTGTAAATCTCCATGTATTTATCTTTTATATAAATATAAATTCTATTTCGTTTCTATACAAATGAGGTCATACGAGATTCCCGTTTTATGCGAGAGCACATGCGCACTTGCGCATATCTTCACTTCCGGTTTCTTGTCGAGCGAGCACAGCACGTGAGGCCAGAGAGCGGCACAAAATTCAATGAATACTATGGCTGATAAGGTCGGAAATAGACCAAAAGTTACAAAATGCCGCAGGGCCACAAAAATCTTCCGACGGGAAGTCAAAAGAAGTGGTGACGCATCACATTTTCTAACACGGAATCAAACATTGACGCAGAATAACGTTAATGAGAGAAATGAAAATGGCGCGTCAACGAGTACCGATAATGCCACGACTGTGGTGGGAAAATCAGTGCAGCATTAGAATAAATAACTGGCTCACTGAAGAATATGAAACTTAATATTTAGAAGCAAATGGAGGATTTTAAAAAACAAAATCAGGTATGAATATCCTTCTCATGTTTATTAAGAAGAGTAAATGTCTGACGACACGTCTGTGTTTACTAGTAGTGAAGAGTAAATCTCTGACGACACGTCTGTGTTTACTAGTAGTGAAGAGCAAATCTCTGACGACACGTAAGTGTTTACAAGTAGTGAAGACCAAATCTCTGACGACACGTCTGTGTTTACTAGTAGTAGAAAATATCTGACGACACGTCTGTGTTTACTAGTAGTGAAGAGCAAATCTCTGATGACACATCAGTATTTACTAGTAGTGAAGTGCAGAATTCAGATTACTGGTTGATATGGCAGATGCTGCCCATGAAGTTGATACATGTAAGATAAATGATAATAATGAAAATAAATTAGAGGAATAATTTTACCAGGAAAATGATGAAAAATTGACTCATTCTAACTGTGAAGGTTTGAAACCAATAATAATAAATGAGGGAAAAATGGCCTAGCATCTGTCATGATGCTGAATCATAAGATTGAAGGTTTCACAGAGTGAACATTTAGTTAAAAGGGTGATTCCTCCTTGACACTTGAAATAAACAAACTCATTAGTAAATGAGATTCATATACTAAAAATCTGGAAGAAGATTTTGAAGAATTATTTTATGATGCTATGAATGCAATTCGAGCATTTAGTTGCACAAACTTTAAACTTTAAACTTTGTTCAAGAAGGGAAGAGGTTTTAAGACCTCACATAGATAAACTATACATATACATTTATGTGAAAATTCCATCCCAGGTACCAATAGGTTTGGTGGGGATGAAATAGTAAATAGAATCAGTTCCATGGAAATAGAATGAATTATCAAGTGTCTAAGACACTGGTCCATCAAATTCTGGGACTCCCAGAGGAAGCAGAGTTATCATGTGAGCTAGGGGAAGATTTTTCCTTAGAGCAATGGATGTGCAAAAGAAATGGCACTAATAGAGGTCATATTAGGACTTTTCACAGGCAATAGGATGCAAAAAGTTCAGCATCATTGGATGTAGAAGTGTTGAAGGAAAATTTAAAGTATGTCTTCAACATAACATTGCTACTAGAATATTCCAGTGGGAATTGTTAACTTCTGATGCTTGGGTGTTACAGACTGTTATAAGTCTAAGATTGACGTTTATGGATGATTACATCCAAAACAGACAACACCATTGAAAGAAATAAGATTCAAAGAATCTGAAGAAAATTTTATTGATACAGAAGTTTCAACATGTTTACATAAGTTGTCATTGTTGAAACACATAATGAAGAGGACAAATTTGTCAATACAATATATATACTAGGCCTCAAAGATGGCACAAGATGGATAATATTAATGTTTAACCTTTGAATAGGTTTATGAAGTACCATAAGTTTGAAATGGATACTTTGAAGACAATTTAAATTTATATGTCATAAAGAGTTCATGGCATGCATAGATTCAGAAATGCATATCATATGCTAAGAATTTACAGAGCATCAGAAATTTCTCAGATTTGAGTGGAGAAATAAATCATACATTCTGCCCTAAAATGTGGCTATTCAGATGTTCTGGAGCATTTAAAACTTATGAAAGCCATTATGTGCAACATTAAAAAGGAAAGGAATAGTATGATATCATACGTAGATGACATTTATATACTAGATAGTTCAGAAAATGAATGTCTTTGGGCAGTGAAAGAAGCTGTCAAGTTTTTCAAAACTTGTGGGGTTTTGATCCATGAAGAAAAGTTTGTATTATAATTAATCCCAACTCAAGAAATTGTATTTTGGGATTTGAAAATAAATTCTGAAAACATGACTGTGCAACTTGCCAACAAAAAAGAAAGAAGTTCATAAAGAAAAGATTGATGTTTTTATAACAAGAGATGACAGCATCTATTAGAGACACAGCAAAAATATTAGAAAAATATCAATGTCATGTTTGCACGAGTCTGTTATGGACAGTTGCATTATAGGAACTAGAGAGAGGAAAAATTAAAGCATTAAAAGAAAATAAAGATGATTATGAAGCTGTAATGGATTTTACAGATAAAGGAAGTAGACCTAGAATGGCGGTCTAGAAATATTTTTATATGCAACATGTAAAATTAATCATGGCAATGCACAGATTGAAATTCAATCGAATGCTTCTCCTTTAGCATGGTTAGATGAATGTAGAAATATGAGAATTGGTGGATTCTTTACTGAAGAATTTTTATTCTGTCATGATAATTTTAATGCATTTGAATTGCTTGTTATAAAATGGCATTACATGCCTTAATTCAAAATATCGAAGGAAAGATATGATTATACTACTGCAGTTGCATATATTACACGTGAGGTTTTGAAATCCTCATGATCAATTTGTGATGAAATAGTATCACAAATAGAGGAAAAAAAAATCATTACATTGAAAATGATATATGGCTTACTGCTAATTATTTGCCTGGAATATAAAATGTAAAGGCATATAAGTAATCAAGAAATGTGAATATTACAACTGAATGGTCACTAAATATTATGTATTTAAAAAGTGACAGATATATTAGCTATGCCACATATAAATTTTATTAGATCAAGATCAAATAGCAAATGAGGAATATTTGCTGCTTGGAAACCAGAACCTGGTACTGAATACAACAATGTTTTTGATATCTTAGGAGAATGTATTCCTCCTTTTCAGTCTGATGCTCAAGATAATCAAGAAGTTCTGGGAAAGATCAGGCAGATGCTTAAGTTGTGATACCTTTATGGTTGACGCAAGCATGGCTCAATTAATTTAAAGGAAATATTCACTAGAAGATATTCCTATTCTTTTACTGCCAGCAACAACAGTATCAACATCTTTTCTCACCAGAAAGGGGTGACACACCCAATAGGAGACTGTATGAAATTTTTGGCATGCAAAGTATCACGAAAACTGTCAAGTCAGATAGAATTACAGAGAAAGCTATTGAAGTCATATTTAAAGCATGTAAAATCTTATTTAAAGCATGTGCAAAAAACCACTATTCAGTCTATATTAAAAAATGAANCGAGATAGTGACTGTCGTGCGCATGTGCTCTCGCAAAAACGGAAATCTCGTATGACCTCTCATTTGTATTAGAAACTTCATAGAATTTCAATTAAATTTCAATAAATCTCATTTAATTTTTGAATTATTACAGTTTAACATTTTTTTGGTTGCTAAAATTTGTTCTTAGGAAAAAGTTAAATTTTTTTGGGGTCTTTAAAAGTGAAATATGAATTAAGCAAGCAGCAATACACTTGATTATTCAAGTAAATTAAATATTAGCCTTTCTTCAACCTATATTTGAAACTTTGAAAAAAAGAAGGGGGGAAATCTCAGACATAAATCAGCTTTGTGAACGATCTGATTCAAGAAATGCTTTATTCTCTGTTAACCTTTTCAGGTACGCTCTGTGATGGGACCATGTGCCTACATGTTAAAAGCATATGAAGTGTTGTGGAACAAGGAGTTGACAGATTCTGTTGAGTTACTGCTAAAGTGAGTGTCCTCATTTCTGAAAAATTTAATCTACAATGAGTAAATGCAGTCTCTTCTTAGTGTTTCAAACAGGAAGTCTTATTTTCACAAATTTTCAGACCTGTTTCCAGGGCCTTCATGCATTGCATCTACTGGTTTTTAGAACAAGCAGAATGCACATTTGTGAAGTTTAGTTTAAATTAGCATGGGTGATTAGTCTTAAAATAAAGAAGTAAACACATTCATAAAATATATATTATTGTACATGCATTTTCAGACATGGAGGTGGTTATGGAAAGGAAGATATCAGGAAAATTGCATACTTTGAACAGTCCATTGACCCAAGCATGTTAAAGGTTCTCTCTCTTTCTCTCTCTGTCTCTCTCTCACTCACACACACACACACACACACACACACGTTTACACGAGATTCCATTTTCAAAATTGGTCTTGTAATATCTTGCGATATTAATATTTTGTGTATTTCTACTGTAGGGTCGTGACAAGACAAGAGTGGTTACTTACAGATGCCCTGGCAATACAGCAGTGCAGGTCAGTTTGGATTTTTTTGTGTGTATTTGTGTGTGTGTACGCTCATTTATATTTTTAATTTTTAAGAGGATGATGTAGGAAAAGAATATTGCCTTTACAGTGAAAAAGTGCAACAAAGAGTTGATAATATATTTAATTTGATTTTATTCTTAACCTGGAAATTTGAGGAGCCAGCTTTTACACAGTGTATCTTGGATCTCTAAGTGAGGCACCCTTCCATAATATTTTTTCTCTTCTATTAGATCTATAATTACAAGAAGAAGACTGCTCGTGTTATTTTTGGTCCTGATCTGGTTGTCCTGGGACCTCATGAAAATTTTAATGTTTTAAGTCTGAGTGGTAAGTCAAGCATTGTATTTATGCATGGTTATAAATGCGTGCACATGTGTAATTAATAATTACTGTCTATTTTAATTAAAATAACATTTGACAGTTCAGCAGTCAGACTTAAAAGTACATTCTACATGAAAATTGTATCTCAGAAAATTGTCTGTGCTATGAATAGTTCTTACATTCATCAGCTGCACTATGTATTAATGGTAATAAGAACTACATTTCAGCTGGTAAACCTAAGAAACCACATGCACTGCAATCTCTCTGTCTGATGCTGGGACCAGATTTCATAACAGATATTCTAGAGGTTTGTAAAATCCTGAAAAGATACTCTTTTTACAGTCTCAGCACTTTTGATGTTGGCTTTAGCATGTTCTTTTGTCAAATCAATCATTGCTGTTTAGTGATCATCGAATTGATCATGTCATACAAAACTGTCCATAAACATGCAATAATATTGCATGCTCTAATAATTTCATTGTTTTGTAGAATGATTGCCAAGTTAAATATCATCTCTTAATTTCCTGTTTAGGTGGAGACATCTGACCATGCGCGTCTGTCTGTGAAGATTGCCTTCAACAACTATTTTCAGGTATGGACATCGGTTCAATTGCTGCGACAGCTGAGTTTATTTTGAATCAAAATTACATATATATATATTTTATGATAGTATACCAAATTCGAGGAGGTAGTATTTCTGAAGCATTCATATGTTTTTTGTTGTTGAGTTTTTATCCTTGAATTAAAAATTATGAAGGATTTAAGGTTGCAACTGTGATTATCAGTAGGACATTAACATATACCAGTATGGAACTTTCTTTACATTTTAATAGGTTGAAAGGGGAAATCCCAAGTCGGAGGCCTCCATATTTAATGTGCCTGATTTTATAGGATATGCATGCAGTCAGATTGGTGAGATGAAAATTGTGACTAATAAATCTATAAATACCTATTACAGTATATGAAATGTTAAAGTTATATAATAGAAGTCTGTATATTAGTCAGAGGCAAGGTAATGGGAAATTCAAATGTAGAGATATAAAGAATTGAACCATTTTTTCTATCAATGCGTATCAGTGAAATTGATTTAGATATTTAATCTCTAAGATCTTTTTAAAAATGCCTATCACTTATTTATAGGAAGCAGAATTAGAGCTCAGGTTGCTCAGATCCCATTCGATCAATTTCATCGCCATTCGGCCCAAATAATCAAAACTGCAGTTTTTGGTTACAACAAAGAAGGAAATGTTAATGAAGTGCTGGTATTTCCATCTAACAGCATGGTTAGTACTTGAAAATATTATCAAAATTATTGATAAATACATAACATTTTCTTCCAGTTTTGATGTTAATGTGAAAATGGTTTTTAAAAATTGTTTATGCCAGTACTTTCAACTAAAGAAAAATATTTTGCATTAACCAGTACCAATCACAAAACTGCATGACCGACAGAAGACAAATTGAGAGATACGATATTTAATTGCAACCTGATTACATAAATTTGAAGTAGTAAAAAAAGAAGAAAAAATTAGAAAAATATGACTCCATTGTTTTCAGGTGGTGACCAATGTGGACATACAGAGCATTGAGCCTGTGGATGTGAAGATGAAGGACAGTCTCAGTAAATCAGTGCAGATGGCTATTGAAATTGCCACAAAGTAAGTTAACATGTGAAAGCGTATTTACAGTTATGCAAAATCAAATTTAAGAAGGAATTTTAACAAGCAGTGACATCTTTTCAGTAAGAAAAAAAGTGATGGATGAGATGTTTTTTGTTACATTGAAAATTTTGTCATCTCTCTAATAAAAATTCAGTCTTGATAGTTGCTTGCAAAGCTACATTGTCAAAAATGGTATTGAAGTCCATGCCAACATATTTTGGGATTTTACTATTACCAAGGTCCATTGAGAGGTCAGCAGCTCATGAAGCCATGAGATCAGAGCAGATAGCAAAGGGGCAATTGGAACGGCAAAAACTCCAAACTGAAAGAGAGGCAGAGATCGAAAGAGCAAAGCTGTATGAATTGCGCAACATAGCAGCTGCTGTTGAGTCCACAGGACAGGCCAAGGCAGAGGCCCAGGCTCAGGCAGAGAAGACATTGATTGAAGCCCAGAGTGAGATTGAAGGTACACAGCTGAGCTGCTTCTATAATGACAACTCTTATACCACTATTAGCACTTCAATTTCATATTTGAAAATCTTTTTTTCCTAGTTTCAGGTATTATTTTCTCTTAATTATGTTTGGTTTAAAAAAAAACAATAGATGGAGTATTTTGAGATTAATACTGAATGCAACTCTGTTAAAAGTTTTTAAAGGATTAAACATCACACCAGATAACTTTAATTTCTTCTTCAGTGAACAAAACCTTTTAAACTTTGAAAATTGGCTATAAGAAATTTAAAGTCTAAACTGGTAAGATATTACAATTGTTGGTACTGGGTAAAGTTCAGTAAGATTTTTATTTGTTTGGTTATAGTGCAATTGATTTACCTTTCAGTTGCACAGTTAAAGGCCTTAGCAGAGCAGATAGAACACAATGCTCAGCTGCACACACAGGGTATTCTACGCTCGTCTGAACTCTCTTTCCAAAAAAGCCAGAATGAGCTGGAGACTTCAAAAGCACGGGAGCTGACAAATGTTGAAGTGAGTGGGCTTAGATATTAAGAAAACCATAACATTTACTTGACATCTTATAGATATTGAAGTAAACTGTGAAACTTGAACTCAATAAATCGATTTGTGTTCCCACTATTAATAACTTAATTTACAGAACTTTGATACATTGCAATTTTGAAAAAAAACTGAAGAAGCGGGTATACAGCTTTTGTATCTTGTTATCACAGAAGCCAGTTTGATTATTGTTTAACCATTTCTAGTTAAGTTCAGGAAACTGTTGTACACCCTTTGTAATAAGGATGCCTGTTAATGGGTATTTTTACATCATCTCCAGATCTCCAAGTTTTCCAGCATTGTTTCAACATTAGGAGCAGATACCTTGGCAGCCATTGCAAACTCCGGACCAGAAACACAGGTAAGAAGGTCCATAACCAGCAAACATGTATCTTGTCATATAATATGTTTTTGATGTACAGTACATTTAAATACCCTCTGTTGTTTAAATGATTTCACTCTCAATGTATTCTTTTTGTTTGAAAAAATATTTAAAACACTTTAAACATGTTATAGTACCACAAACATCATCTGAAGTCATTTTCTTTCTGTAATACCCACCATTTGATTTACTAGGCCAAATTGCTGCAGGGCCTGGGGTTGGAAAGCGTTCTTATCACAGATGGCAACAGCCCCATTAATCTCTTCAACACAGCAGAAGGTCTCATTGGAGCCACAAAAGGATAGACACTGATACCCACATTACTTAGTTTATTTGTGCGACATTCCCTGTGGTAGTACCCCAGTCTAGCCATTTGGATTCTGGTTATAGAAGGCATTCTGGTTATAGAACATCTTCACTCTCTTTTTTGAGCTGTGTTTTAAAATTCTGAGCCAGACTACTAACAACTTAGACTGCATTCAGGACAGAGGATTAATTTAACTGATAAAAAACCTATTCAGAACAGATGATCCTCAGATCTACCGATCCGCTAACCAAATATGGTGGATCCTACATGAAAGCAAGAGCACTTAATCCACGAGGGTTTCACTGCCTCCACATGCGCCATTAAATGGATTAAATCTTGGCTCTGAGGTTTAATTACTAGGCCTCTGCAGGGCTGGTGCATGTGGTAGGCAGGGAGACCATTAGGTGATGAGCTGCAGTGCTTTCAAGTGGGGTTGGCCATATTTGATCTGCAGACCAGTTAGTCGACAGATCATCTGTTCTGAATGTGCCCTTTAATGCTGGGTACTCTCCACTTCTTAGTTAGCTGTTACAAAACTGGATGAAAACCCCTGGTAGAGTGGAGTTGCTGGGCTGTGTGTTATAATACTCAAGAAGGCCAATCTGGAAGGATTCTTGTATTTCTGTGAATTAATACCTGTGATAATTGTGCCCATTAATTGGCATATGCAATATATACTTTTCAGATGAAGCCAAATTCTGAAGAATGTCAGAGTAAAGGTTTGACAAACCTCTGGAATACGATATGTCATTGTAGGTGAAATCGGTAAAACCATTTGTAACTTGTTTGTAGCTTTGTGAACTTGGCCTTTTATTTTTGAAGACTTTACACAACCTAAAATTAAACCATGCATTTGAAATGGTTTCAGTTTTTTGTGATATTAGTGCACTAAAGTACTTTTTTCTGAATTCACCTTTCCTCTTTTAAATCTTTTGTTTCTACACAAATCATGAAATAAATATCCATTACTTCAGATAAATTTTGAAGTTACTGTAGATCTGTTTGTTTTGCAAAGAATATAAGTACAACATAAGCATAGACAAGGTAAATTATATCCTGTTTATTAGGACATTCCACTGCAATTACACTCAACGTTTATGACTGGCAACACATTTAAGAACACATGTGAGAGGCTCACTGACCACTTCTTGGGCTTTGGCATTTGCGTAGTGTACTTTTATTTGTTATCAAATTGGATAATACATAAAATTAACACCCACTATACTGTTAGTATAAAGCCACTTCATGAGAAATATAAGAACAAATATTTACAAGCTGAATACATTGATATGTCATCAAATAATCAATCCAAAGTCACATCATGTTGATATATATACAAAAATACAATACAAAGTGAAAACATTTTTAAAAAGAGTACAAAGTAGAATATAATGTAGACTTTCCTTTAAAAATGGACGGACAGAGTTCGGAATGCAACAAATGAAAACTTGAACAGACTAGTAAAATGAAAAGGTCACTTAGGTGAGAGGGTATAAACCATGTCTCTTTTTGTGGAATGGTATGAAAGAAAGAGATAAATTGTAAAGAATAAACATGAAAAAGAATCTTAAAAAATAGATGTCAATACGTTATTATGAATGTCATGTTAAACTATATAACCCTGAACCATAATTGCAAGCATGGAGATATTAGCCAGAAGGACGGTTTTCACCTTTTGAAGGCTGTTAACCAATCTGTAATTCATACTTTTTGTAATGATAACTAATTTCTTATCTTTAGGAACACCAACTAAGGGCTCAACAACAGACTATCAAAGGCATACTATAACTTCTGGTCTAATTTTTTCACTACATCACAGTCATCATTGGAGTATCTTGACATCAACATTTGAACCTCATAGAGGAGCAAGTTGCCAATGTCCTCCTCTTTCATATCAATTTTCAACATTCATAACAGTCCAACTGGCTGAGAAAACGTCATCTTTCTTGTGTCTAGGATTATCTGCTCTTAGTAAGGTGCAGCTTAGGGTGCAATAAGCATTATGTCTATACTCACTGGCCTTGTTCTGCTAAACTATACATTCAAAATGGGCTATGTTCTTAGTCTTTACTGTCAACTAACACTGTTTTCCTGTGTATGGGCATTGATATGAGACAACTTACTAACCCTAAGTCTGAGCAAAAAGCTTTTAACATTAGCAAATGTTTTTTTTCATCCTATATTCCAGTTCATTGCAATATTTGAAACTCATGCAACAGATACTTATTAAAAACATTTAAAAAAAACACATTTAAAGCAATTGGTAAAATTATGCTAAAACCATGTTTTTAAAGTACACGACAAAATGATTTACAATAACAAGCACCAAACCTTCAAAATGTACAGACCCAAAAGCAAGAAATGATGCACAAAATGGGTTGCGTATCTGCCGGTTTTGGAGATGTAACTGGCAGAAAATTTGCCAAGTACACTTCGTTGTGGAAAATAGTCAAAAAAGTTAAATCAAGGTCACATTTAGATTGCCAATATATGACTTCCAATTCAAATTAAATTGTATCGTGGGTGCATCTCTCCTAGTTTTTGAAAATTTTTCATCACTAAGCAATACTTTTGAAATAACACAACTCCTAAACTCTGAAAGTGGATGGTGATGACAACAGTGGCGACAACAGAAGCAGGTGCTGGCTATATGTACAGACATGAGGTGTCTGTACATAAAAATGAGGTTGTGCAAGTAACAGATACTGTAGCTACATTACAACCAGGTTATGCAATCAACTGCCGAGACAATTGAATAAATGTCAAAATAAATTGGGAATGACTAGTGCATGTGCAAACTATTACAAACGACAAAATATAACCAACTTTCAATAATGCCACTCTCCATTTAAATAAACGGTAAAGTAATACACAATATAATAGTATTTTTCAATCCAAGCAGTCTCAAACCAATATCATCATAACAGCAGCCTCATTAAATGAATCCTTTTTGTCTCCCAAGGACAAATTTAAATATCTCCACCAATCTGGCTCATCCTGCGCTGTCATCTATTATGCGATGCCTACTTCATTTCTACAATTTAAAAATAAAACAAAACAAAATATAATATATGGTGTAAAGGGATTAATAATGCTATCATTAGAGTCAATGAAACCCATCATTTTAAAAACAAGGTGTAACTTTTCAGATTATTTACATAAAGGCATCTTGCAAGTACCAATATACAGTGGAATTTTTTATAAACAAAAATGTTCTTATTCTGTACAAAGATTAAGATTAAGGCTTCGTTCACATGCAATGTCTATTTTCTAAATTCTATTTTCTATTCGCGCTATCTTATGATCACGGTCTGTGCACTGAATATCCCGCCGGCAGCGGCGAGCCAGTTACTTATAGTAACTTATAGTAACTGGCTCGCGCTGCCAGTAATTACGCCGCGGGATATTCAGTGCACAGACCGTGATCATAAGACATACCGAAAATAGAAAATAGAATTTAGAAAATAGACATTGCATGTGAACGAAGCCTAAAATAATGTATTTAGAACACACAATTACTCCTATCTAGAAGAAACAACTTCATCAAAAGTAACAGTATTTACATGTATTCTCTACAGTGCAAACTCGTAACATTAGCATTTCCTGTAAATGATCACTTCAAAGAGTGCACAAGCTAAACATTCCACCCTTTTCTGGTTCGCACTTGGATCTAATTATTTAATTTAAAAAAAAAACTTCTACAAGCAGTTTGGCAACCTACTATTATTGTTACTATAAGCGCAAAATCCTTAATTTTTTTTTTAGACACATGCTGTTCAAACGAAACTAATTATGTGCAACACTGCAATGATTATATATTTATACATAAGTAACTTCAACAAAATCTTTTTAATCTTACAAGCATTTGATATTAGCATCCGCAGATTATAACATGTTGGTTCAAGTATATTTTTGCTACTCTCAGCTTCAGATGACACAACATACTCAGTAAATGCATCAGTATATATTTAGTTGAACAAAGGATCAATGCTTGCTGCTTTATTTTAGTTTCAGTGCAGCAAATAGTTCATGTATGCTATGCATAATGGTATTATTCCTCAGCCATGCACTGTTTAGTCCACATCTTGCTTGAAAAAATTAATAACCAGAGATAGATGAAGATCATTAGTGGCAGTGGTAATATGTAGCCTTGTTAGAGAAGACGTGATGATATAAAGCCATAAGAAACTTCAGTAAGCATGCTGACCATGTACAATAAAAACAGCAAATGGAGCACGGCAAAACGATTTCCTGTTGTAACTTCCCACAGTGGCCAAGGTTGTACATGGGTGTCATTAAATTAGCCAAAATACTAAAATTTGATAGCTGAATGTTACATGCACAACTGTGCTCAGTTAAAAGCTTTTCAAATGATCTTGGACAATGTTTACATATAATTCTCTTTAAAAAAACTCACTTTACAGGTCCCAATGAAAAGAATTCTGGATCTTTGCTAAAATTTTACACAAAATATTTTCAAACTTAAGCAGTGGAAAATAAGGTTGAAAGAAAATTACATTTGACTTAAAAAATACATCTTATGCATACAATAATAACAAAATTATGCTTCATAAAAAGACTAAAATGTGACAAAACTTGACAGATATCATTAAATGAAAACAGAATACATAAAACATCATGCTAAATAGCACAGATTTCATGGTACATAAAAATACTAAAAAATAATCTATGAGGTAAAAAAACACACCAGATCTACATCTAAATGATAAATTGCTCTGTAAGACAGGAGGTCAGAGGTTGAAGTCTTGAGATAAGTTGATTTATAAGAAGAAAGAAAAAGAGCCAGAATGGCTGGGATGACAGCACAGACTTGGAGGTGGCCTTTAGAGGTAAGTGAAAGACATGCTGGCAAGGGTTAGAAGAGGTCCCTTTCATCCAGTAAAACAGTCCTGAAGTAGAGAGTCAAAATATGTTTTAAGCAATCGGTCATTTTCTAACCCAAAACCTTCTATGACATGCATATAACAGATCATAGGTAGTACATCACAGGGGTTTGTACATCTATAGCTGTTGGTTGGTTTTAACATCTGGAAATCATTCCATGGGTAGCTTACTATATAGGGTACATGCACATAATGATGATGATAATCTTATTGGTTCCTGGCCATTTTCCCTTGCATGCAAAAATCTAACAAAATACAGCATGCATAGAAATGAAACATGTTATCTGTCATGTAACGCTTACCAAATTATGAGGGGACACTTTACTAGTAAGACGTCTGTAAAAAGATTGCAAGTAGAGAAAAAAGAATCACTGCAAGATGATAGACGATGTAATTCCAAAGAAGATAATGTAATACAAGTAGTTCTTCAGAATTCTTAAGAGATACATAAAGAGAAACATATTTCTTTGCTCCTTTGAGTATGAGCTTATATGGCCCAGGCTTCGTGGATTCATTTATAAATGCTACAGTGTTTTCCTCCACACTCCTTTTGTTAACATAACATTTTCTTAATCATATGCCTCATTTATTATCTGAGAGAAAAAATGACCAATACTCACTTTCCAAAGCCTGGCTTCTTCTCCCTAGAAGCAGATAAACAAAATTAATTTGCTTAAATCCAATAATGTTCACTATGAATTAAATTTTATCATACAAAAAGAAAAACCAATCAATCAATCGATAATAATATCGATTAAAATATGCTTAAAGACTGCAATTAATGAAAACTAAAACACATATATAACAGATACTTACGAGTTCATACTTTCTTGGCTGTCAGTGCGACTTAAAAGAAAAAAAATACTATTAATACCTTTATCACTGATTTTAATTCAATAATTAAAGAGTACTAAAATAAATGTTCTTATGTAAGTACATCTTTATATTTCAAATACAAAGACTGTCTTTTAACCAGCACGCAAGAAGCATTTTCACAAACAATAATTTTCCTTTCAAATTTAACAAAAGCAAGAAGGGGATGAAGAAAAATCATGTATCATCACATACACCAAAATAATAATAATAATAATAATAATAATAATAATAATATAACTGAAATGAACCAATTAAATTTCACAAGTGAATTCCTCAGGAAAACAAACAAGAAACCAGTTCTGAATATCAATTGCACACAAGAGAGATGATCATTCTCTTTACAAGCAAATAGCATGTACATACTTCCCTACAGCTGTTACAGGCCTTTGATTTCTAAAATAAGATTATAAGAATCTTATATTCAACTGCAATGCACTTTGCAATCAATTGACTTAACACCATTGCTTATGTTATAAATCATGGTCTGGGGTATTTGAGAAGAGGGAGAGGGAGATCTCCGTTTTCAAACTGGGAATTAATTGGTTGTTTTCTTTGGGGAGAGAGGGAGCCTAGATCCACAATTTCAATGCATGTAAGTGCACCCACCCACACCCCCACCCAATGCCCCTGGCATACACTAATTTAAAAACTACTTTTCCATCTGTCAGGCACAAAATCAAATACTAATCGAAACCTCAAAGGCAGAGATCATTACTTACGGATCTTCATGAGTGATTTCAAAGTTCATCCTGCGGAAATGTTTGGCCAACTTCACTCCAAAGATGATACTTGGTACCATGAAGAACACATACCAGCCCAATGTAAACCAGAACCCATTCTGAAAACACAATTTAAAAAATTCTGCTTATAATTCATAACCAGTGAAATAAGCTTTCTTTCAACAAGTATATTTAACCACAATTTTCACACAATACACTAAAAAAACAAAATTAAACATAATCTTTATTTTCAAAATGCTTTAAATAATATAAATTATGAAGATAATCTGAACAAAGAAAATAAAAACAAGCTCAAATTCTTCAAAAAAAAAAAAAGAAAAAAAACTTACCAATGTGTCCACTACGTTTCCACAGAATAGGGTGTTGAAGAAGGAATTAAAGATTGTGTAAACTGGTTTACACTTTCCAACATCATTTGAAACCTGCAAAATGTAAATTATTACTAAAATTAGGGTGCCACATGAATAAATGCAACACACACACACACACACACACCCACACACCTTATATGTAACTTCTAAAAATGTATTTATCTGGCTATGTTCTGCTCATGCGGTACATGCTTGTAAGTTTAACATTTGCTCAAGTGTTCAAAACACCATTAGCTGCCTTAGGAAAAAAAATAATAAAAAACAAACATGAAAGACAAAAAAATGAAAAAGGTACTTTAAGATGCATAGGCTATTACTTACGGCCGATAATGCTCTGGCAACAAACTGGTCTGCAACACCTAGAATCCTATTAGCATAGTTTTTCGCTTCCTGAAAAAAAAATTAAAATTAAATACAGATACATTCCCTGATCATTTTCTAAAAGCATCTAAACCTGGTACCAATTTTCAAACCCTTTCTAACTTCTAGGTTCAAGAACTGATTCACAATAATTGTGCTTTTTAAGAAGCCTTTTTTTCTCTTTCCTTTTCTTTCCTCTCCCCACCCCTTTATTTAGCTTAGCAATGAATGCTACTTTCACCACCATTTTAGAAATAAAATTTTACACATTTCAGAAATCAAAAACTCACATCTACCACCACACCAGATCCATTGGTCTGGATGTAGGTCTGAGCAGTCCTGGTGTTGTTCAAGGTGTTGTTCACTGTGGTCTGCATGGAGAACAAAGCAATCAATATTATCAGTGTGATGACATCAAATGTAGTAATAAGACTCCCAATAAATTATGTATTGTTGTATTTTGTTATGTAATGTTGACAGTTAGGTTCCTGTATTACTGTACACATTCGTAATTATATGTCACCGTGGGAGTTTCCTTTAAGTCAGACAAACTATCTGCAGTCAACTAAAAAACTGAGCTACCTGAGCTACTGGAGCTGCTGCTGCCAAGTTCTCTATGTTGGTAGTGATCTGGGTCTGAAAAATAATTAATACAATGACAATCAAGTAAAAAAAATAACTAGGTTGTCCTAGACATTTACTGATGGCCTCAAGAAATGTATAACATAAAATACTGATGATTCTATGTTGTGGGAAAATATGGAGCAAGAATATGGAGACAATCTGAATCAAGCTATTCTAGATCAAAATTTTAATAATTTTATTGTACATACCACATCTTATACATCGCCCCAACTAAATGTATTCAAATAGCTCACCACAGAAATCAATATCTTATGTATATTTTAACATCAGCTGGATAAATTATTAATAATATTATATTGCTATTGATATTATGGTAACTATGAAACAACTTCATTAATGTCAAGTACATTTTGAAACATGTGTTTGACTTTTAAGTGTTTGCAAAATGCATCATGTCAGGAAAGAAATCAAAACTCTACTGATCTTAGCAAAAAACAAAATCAATTAAATTATACATAGAATGGTTTCCTACCTGAGCATTGTTCACTGCAGGCACGGTGGTGGATTGGATGGAGTCCAAACTGTCTGCACTGTAGTTGAGCTCAGCCTACACCAACAGAAGTACAATAATTTGAACAAAATAAATAAATGATGTTCTCTGAAACAATGTTTTGTTAGTTGTACTGTATACACATATTTGACTCACTTTTTGAAAAGTGAGTTAGCTTCTTGTCATAAATTACATTTCTGTGGGTAACTGAAAATAATAAATCTTGAAAAAGTAAAATAATGGAGGGAGTATACATTTGAAAATTTCAAGTAATTACCCTAAATGATAAAATGCCATCTAACATCACATTAATGAAAACATTCTTCTATTGTCAGTGGAATGTAAGCAGGTAAGTATTTTCTACACTACACTTCTTACCCTAGCTCATATTTAGCCAGATTGTTTTCTACTGGTCACATAAATAAGCTAGCCAATATGCAAAAAGTACATAGCCTACTGTTTGCACAGTAATGTGTCCAGTTAAATATCAAGATCATAACCTATACTCTACATCAAATATAACTAAAAAGGCAGCTTCATCAGAAAAGCATAAAATCTTTTGCTAAGACTAAGGTAGTCATCAGAGGATACATACCGCAACAGTGCCGAAAGCGCTAGCATTGATAGCCATCAAATTTGCTGACAAGTTCCTCAACTCATTGGCAAAGGCATTCAGGTCCACTTGAGTGGTGCTTTGGTTGGTCTGGAATTATACAATTATCTGATTATAATCTCCGATTTGAATGTCATGTTAAACATGTCCATTTAGACCCCACATTTTGATTGCTCTTATGCTCTTGGATGATTATCATAAAGAAATGAAGTCTACACAATTGGGCATTTTGGCTTCATCAAGCATTCCCATTAAGATTAGTTAACTTTGCTTCACTTCACATTTCATTATTAAAAAAAAAATACTGTCTGTCACCATGTGCTACAAACCCGTCTTTTCCAAATATTACAAGACTCCCAGTAGATCATGCTATCTGAAACTACTAGCTTAGTATTCATGATAAGGTGATCATATTAATGATTAGTTGTACCTGATCCAGAAAACCTTGAAAGTTTATGTCGAGGGAGTTGTGGAAGTCTGTCAGTTGGGTTTCCGTGTTTGAACTGAGAATGGTCACAGTGCTCAAGTCCACATTCAAGGAATCCAGTTGGGTAGTGATATCAATTTGCTAATTAAAAAAAAATTAATAAATCAGTTGCAGAAAACATATCAATATGTGTAGAGATTCATGCTTAACATCATTTAAACAAATAACTTTTTTGTTCTTCTTTTGCCTGACTAAGTTATGTAACTGTTTAAATACAGTAACTACATGTATATAATTATGTTGCTCACTAACAAGACATGAAGTCAGATTGTTTACTGAGGATAATTTAAAAAAAGAAAAGCTGTTTCAAGGTGCTATTTATTATTTTAATACTTACTGATCTGTAATTTGTGACAGAAGAGATGTCAAACATATTATTCAGTTTTAATGCAGTGTACGCTGCCATGTCATTCTTGCAATCCCTGAAAAGTAGTTCACAGTTTCTATAACATTTTACTGTTTGTGCAGTTTCAATGTGCACTATTTCAATCCCAAAAATAACAAAATAAAGACTTACGTTACTTGTACTTGACAAAGTGAGAAATTACACTGTAACTCATAAAAAGGTCTGACATATGCCAAAAGTCTGACAAATCAGAAGCTCACTGAAAATTCAAAATGAAATATCAACTTACGTCAATACTCCTCCAAGTGTCAATGGAATACTTGTATTACCAAGCAGAATCCCCATTACATAGCCACCCTGGCTACCAAACATGACTGTACTAATCAAACTGTCACTGTTGTCAACCAACTACAAGAGATTAAAAAAAAAACACTCAAAGACATCTTGATTTCAGAAAAATCTTCGCTGACAACTTTAAAAACTGGTGAAAAAGTACTCCATTTTTTTAAATACTGAATATGTTTTTTTAATCTATATTTTGAAAAATCATTCAATGGATAAATTATTAGTTAAGAATTCAGCAAAAAAAAAAAAAAAAGAAAGCCTCAAATCACAGGAAAGTGTCATCTGAAAATTTAAGAATAAAGCTTAGATTTTATTTTCAAGGACATTTTTCTGGATAAAATTAGACAAAGAAATAAAATAGTGGATATGTCCTATAAATGGTCCCAGAATTTAGAAAAAAAACTTTGTTTTTTCCTCACATGTTTATAAAGCTTAATAAGACTACACATATCAACCGACCTTGCCGAGAGATGAATAAGTGGGGTCATCAGTCAGCGGTTGGCACACTTCTTTCTCCAAGATACCACCAATGGGAAACATGATCACCACAAACAGCATCAAAAAGACGGAGAAGATAAAACAAAGGCCAACAGCTCTGGAAAAGAGACCCAGAAACCATTAATTACAATAAATGCTATTAGAAAATGTTCTTCTTACACATTTCTCCTTTTGGATTGAAAGCGATGACAGTTGAAAGGAGACACAAAACTATCAAAATCTTTTTTAAATGATTTATATACAGGATCAGATTTTGTACATAACAGTAAAGTTGACAAGTGAAACTAAAGAATAGCGCTAATTATCTTCAGAAACAAGGTGACATGAATATTGTATAAAAATTACATCAAAAAACTACATACGCCATTAAGAACAATCCACCACAATTAGAAACTCCACTTCGCTCAGTTGGGGTGACTTTTTTGTGACCACATATGCCCATAACCAAACCAATGAACTGGAAAATGACAATCAGCAACAACAGGCAGGACAAGCCGATGCCTCCGTAGTTCCTAAAAATAATCATTTGTAATAGATATATAGCATTGCTTAGAACTCACATAAGAAATAACTATCATTAACTGGATTCAAGACTTTTGCAATCCATTTCTTTTTTTTTGGTAAAAATATTGTTTGTTCACATACCTGTAACTGTCATACTGCTTGGCCTGATCCAGGCCTGTATACACAGGATTCAATGAAGAGGACAAATTTGAAATCTGCAAAGAAACAATAACACCTTCTAATATGATTTCTAACAATAGACGCAACAATAACCAAAAAGCTCACTCGGGTTTTTTTTTTTAAATTATCAGTTGCATCAGCGCTTAGCCTCCTTACACCATGTCAACTAATAATTACTTTTTAACAAATTTCCAAATATGTAATAATAATATTATTAGAGAAATAAAAATGATAGCTTACCATGCCAGTCATAGTAGTAATGACACTAAGAGATGAGCTGATGGTTGTGGTGAAATTACTAAGCATGATTTTAATACCTGAAATCATATACATTTAAATATTATGTAACACTATTTCTAGATATATGGTTTACCACCAAATAACTGCTTTGTCAGATTAAAAAAAAACAAACTATCAAACAAGTCCCCTTAACAGCACCTTGATGGACAGGCAGGAACATTTCAGGCATAGCTGCTTTGACCATCAAATCTCTGGAATCATGGAGCCTAAACATTTTTTTCAGCTGACCTCTATGACTTTGAAGAGTGTTTTGATAACCGCTCATTAATTCATCCCAAAGTAAAATGCTCACATGTATATGTTATGATTTTGATTATAGACAATTTTTCAAATGCTATTTTATTTCTTTCTATCAGCATAATCAACATAAAGAATGATGAAGAGACTTACTTGTTACCGTGGCCCGAGTTTCATTAGTCACTCGTTCTGGAATGTCATCAAACTGTTTCTTGCCCTGAAATGTTTTCACACATGGAATACTGTATCTTGAAATGAGCATGATTTCACAAAAACATATTTTTTTAAAAGATTATGAAAATAATTCCTTATTCAATTATGAAAATAATTTCTTATTAAAAAATTATTTATTTTACTAACTAGCAAGAGTAGTGAACAGCAACCTATAAGTATTCTTATCAAAACAAAGAAACAAACAAACAAACAAATAAAACAACTTACATCCAATGCCAGTGCAGTGATATTGTTGGACATGACACTATCTATCTGACTGACTTGGCTAGAGATATCAGGCAGCTAGAAAAAGAAAATTATTTTGAAACAAAATACAATTAGGAAAAGTGTTGCATTATGGATATGTTTGTATTCACTGTTCTGATATGGAAAACTACCTCTTTCTATTTCAAGTCCTTATATATCAAACTCTAAAGGCTCATTCCCATAGACATCATCGATATATGTAGAGCGATCCAACTCCATGGGGAATCTTGCTGAATGCAATCAGTTTTACAGATTAACATGCCTCTGTTATGTGAAGTGCATGTAATGTGAAGCATGTAATTCAGTTAAGCTGATTGCACTCAGCAAGAGTTCCTGAAGAGTTAGATTGATCTATGTAGACCGATGGGGTCTATGAGAATAAGTCCTAAACCTCTTGAAACCCATTCATTATAACAAACAGATATTTAAAAGCATGTAATGTGAACCATAGAATTTAAGTCTGGATCAAAATGGCATTGCATGCCAGTCAGGCTTCAAGAGACAGGCTTTTAAGATTACTCTTACTATGACACTTAAACCAAAGCCTTGCCACTGACCTGGTTCAGATCTGCAGACATTTGCAGCTGATTTGGATTTATTGAGCTGCATTGCGCTCCACATGTACTGATGGTATTAGAGATATTCGTGGCTGTACTGTTGAGTTCACTTATCAGGATATTTCCCTTCTCTTTGAACACAGCTACTGAAGTGTTCACAGCGATCAATTTGGTGGCCAGATCCTGGATAGCTGAAAGGAGAATTCATCAATCATGAAAGTAATTGCTTACTATATAAAATAAATTTTAATTATTTTCTTCTTCAAATTTTATAACAGTAGTGATTCAAATGTCTTTTACAAATTTACAAAAAAAAAAAAAAAAAAAAAAAAAAGATCATAAGGAAATTGACCATCAAAACTTACTGGCATCCAAGGCAATAATGCTGTTGATTGCATTATCCACGTTCCCTGTAGTGGCCAGAGTGGTGCGCACTGGAACTCCAACCAGAACGCCTATATCTGGAATAAGAAAATTCTGTTGAATGGAAACTATTCTTAATACTCACATTATCTATTTAGTAAACATTGACAGTTCTTATGCGTTTCTTTCTTCATTTTTGCCTTTAACTTAAAAAAATTCTAATTAACATTATTCACATTAATTAAGCCAACAACAATAAAAAATAATTAAGATAAAAAAGAACATTAAATGTCATCATATTGTTGTTGTTTTAGATGTTGTTTCTTTACTGACAATATTTACTGATTTCACATTCAAAACATTTCTATGACACTATATGACATAATTTCTAAAACTTACTATCCAAGTCCCTGTCGATAACCTTTCTTGCAAACTCGAAGTCCTTGATAGCTACATAGTTGATTTGCTAAAGAGAACAAACAGGATATATTAAAATGCGTTTCAAATACAGACAGTTTGAGAGCTACCTTCACATCTGAATACATAAAACACAATTAGTTTTTACTTAATTTGATGCTTGGCATAAAGCACAATAACAAATATATTAAAGTGTATATAATATATCCCTATATTTTACAACAAGTTATTTACTACATTTTCTCATTTTTGTAAGAATTTACAAAAATAACAATGTGAAGAAATAGATCTCCTTATATATATGTTTGGGAGGTACATGTATGCTTGAGTTTCTTACCTCCACTGTATTATTAACATATGTATTAACAGTTGTCATTGTCTCATTTAGGGTAGTTCCAGTAGTGCCCAGGGAAGCAGACACCTTGTCATTGGTGACATAGACACAGATGATGGCAATCCTTAAATATAGAAAAACAGACAATCAATAAGAATAGATAACAGAAAACCTTTAAAAGATTTCAATATCATTTTTTTTTTGTCCTTAAGTGCCTTGGCATCCCTGGTAACAGCTTGTAAGGATCAGTGATTATTTAAAGGAAAAAGAAAAACAGCATTCACCTGAAAAATCTCATCTCAACAGACATTATCTATGTATGTGGCAACCGCATGATCTATTGTATGTGGCAACTGGATGATCTATTATATTGCATGTGGCAATTTTAAGCAGCATCCACTATTATATATCGTCCATAATAGAGAAGTGGGAAACCCTCAGATGTCATGTAAGAATGGTGCAAAATAATATGTGAGACAGGTGTAATATGATAGCAATCCACTAGTGACTTGTTTCATCCAATGCATTGACGTAGTTCAAACAAAGTAACTTCAAATAGCTTATATTTGTCCAGGTCATGTTTGCTAAGTTTTTCACAATACAAAAAGAAAAAAGTCTACATCCCGTAAATAAAGGAAAAGAGCTGAAATAATCCTGACAAATCTTGAAATTTTTATATCCAAACCATCAATTTTACACCAACTTGTATTACTGGGCTGAAATAACTCTGAAAGTTATACATTGTCATTGCATACCATGCAATCCTTGCCAAAATATCATTAAAAAGTGTGATATTTTATATTCAAAGTATACTGTTTGTAAATATTTACCCAATGATGATCTTGAAAATGACATTAGAACTTAATCAATAAAACATCTGATAATATGGTTTGTAATCACATGATGCATACTGATCAACCAAATTGTCATGATTAAAGTTGGGAAAGTTCATTCACTTCAGGAAACTCTTCAATTTAAAAGCATACAACTACAAGGGTTTGTTAATCCCAAAAGAGCTTTGTGTCAACAAAATGGAATGAGAGCTTGAAATTTATTCCCCTTAGAAAATACTTGGACTAACACTACAATATTTTAGTCAAAGCAAATAGCAAGAGATCAGCTAGCCTTACAGTTTTCTACCTGTATGCTGATACTGCAATCAAATAATCCTCTATTGGTTCAAATACCTGTTACCTTTGACAACAAACAAAACAAGGATAAACAGTTTCCATTCTTCCCCACTGTGACCAATAAATGGCTCACCTGAGTGAGGTATTGAGCATTGTTGCGTAAAGTACTATTATTGATTTTCTTGCTAGGCAATAGTTAAAGCACTTAATGCTGAATCATACATAAAGAGAATTGGATTATTTACCAGCTCTTGATATGAAAGGGGTGTGGTAAACACTTCTTAGAAAAGGTTTATGTTAATAATAAACTGCTACTTCTCGGTTCAAACCTGTAAATTTGTCCCAACTTCAAGTACAGTATATTTTTCTATCTGTAATTGATATCCCAATCTTTCAATATTGTAATGGTTGTCCTTGATCTACCACAAAAGAAAAATTAACTTTCTGTTACAAGGCTTACCCTGTATATTTGAAATTCAAAAATATGTAAAATGAAAAACAATCAAACAACTTGAGATTTAACATATTTTGTTGGATAAGAGACCACTATATGAAGAATATTTAAGGGTTCTGCAACAATTTAGCTTTGATCTTCAAACGGCAAGTTGTTTGGACCTTAGGGCCTCCCCATACCACACACAAGGGAAGAAAAGAGTTTCGATTGCTAACTAGATGATTTTTTATGCACTTCCAGATAAGAAATTTAATCATAGATTCAATCAATAGTGGAGGGCCCTTAAAATTGATTGTTCTTATCAGATAGGGGAACATAAGCAAATCTAATTTGACAAAAGTTGCATGAGCCATCCCTTTACCTGAACCAATGTACAAATCTGTGTTACATAAGAGGATAAATATTTTTGATCTTATTATACTAATTATTTCTGGATATATTCAGCTAGTGATGCATAACACTGACATTCTATTAAGTTTTGATCATTTGAAAAGGCAATCATATGTTTCCTTTCTTTGCTTACATTTTAATAATTAAAATTATTAAGCTTACAATTTCAGAGAATCAAATTCTAGCCACATTATAACATGAAATCTTGCATTCCTGTTAATATAATGTCAGTTTAATCATGAAATTCTTCCAATGGCACAATGATTGACTAGCAGTTCCGTTAGAACAGTCTGGGAGGTTGTTTCACATATTACTTTTCCATAAGTGGGACATTATCACATTTTCTAGATTTTCTAGTTTTTTATCAAAGTAAGTTTATCACAGTTTTTTAAGCTGTTATCTTTACTTCCTACACAGTTCCTGGGCCAACATGAAGATAAATCTCCTCATCTCATATCTTATACTGCACTACATTGGCATGATTTAACTAATTAATCAAATAAATTAAATCTTATTTATACATAAAATGTTTGAAGGCTTGACACTAAGCAAACAAATAACCTAGGTTATCTTGATCTATTTTTGTTGGGTTGTCGATGCCATGCTTAATTTTTGATGTGGGTTTTGAAAATGATTTTAACCTCAATTAACGTAAAAAAAACAATGAAAAACATAAGGGTGAAAAAGTCCGGGTTTACATATACTATAATGTCTATAAATGATTGAAACATTTTCAAAAATTAGAAGATCTGAAAACAGTAATTTTATAAGTTAGTGTATGACAATGTCATGAATCAAAATTCTACTTACATCATAAATGTAGTGCAAACTAAAAGAAGGATGCTGTAAGTGACTTTCCGGCACATGGCATCGTCATCATGGTGGCCTTTATGCTCCATCTTGCCGCCACAATTTCCACAACATCGGCAACAGCAGAAGCAACAAGCAACAATGGGCATGATCAGAATAAATAAAATCCCTATGCCAATGCAGATTCCCCAGCCAATGCCATAGGATATAAACTAGAATGAGAAGAAGGCGTCTTTTTCATACAGTCTGTTACATTTTCTTTTAAATACAGTTTAATAGTTAACTATTGTTAACGACCATATAATCTTTTTTTTTTTTAATCCAAACAAATAATAAAATAAAATGACAGAAAAAATAACAATTTTACTTACTGAATTTATTTCAAATCCACCACCTCTAATGAGGGATGCAACAGCATCTGTTGAAGAAATAAATGATAATTTTCAGATTAAAAAAGTTTAAACAATGTCACTATTGTCAGACCTATCTGAGACAACACAAAAGTATACTGGATATTTTCTACGTGTATATGCATGTCTCTCAGCAAAATATGTGTAAAAGACTCTTTTTTTGTCCATGCTTAATATGAGAGTGGTGATTATCAAAACTTGATTCTGTTTCATAATTATGGTAACAGTAATGAAATTTATTCATTTTCTATGTATTAAACTGGAACAATTTAATGTCTTTTAAAAAAAGACAAATTAAGACAAATAAACATAATCTAAAATAGATGTTGTGTTCTTTGAAAGCATTATACTATCATTTAAGAGGCTATACTTTGAAATACTTCAATTTTGATGTGAAGTTTCAGTCTAAACAACTGTTGTCCATCTTCGAACACAATGTCTGAATTCATTTCAAACTTTTCAGGATACTGATAAATTTTTGGTATTTTGGTGTTTTGCCATTTTCCCAGGATGAAATCTTTGTAAATCATTCAGAACTTGCACGTAAGGATTTCAGGGTTAGTAGAAAGAGCTTAGAACAAAAAAATGGCTTATATTTAGGACAATGCAAGCGAATAAAAACATCTAAATAGGGAATCTAAAGGTTGCTAATCCATAAATCTGTATTATTTCTCTTTAAAGACTTTGTATCAGAGGTGGCAACAAGATCTATAGAACTGTTATTGATTTTCAAGTCTGGCTATGAAATATTCATTGACAACTCAATAACCTGTGTATTACTCAATAGATACAGTACAGTGCCATATTCAAATATGGCTGAAATGATATATAAATATCATACCTAGATGTGATTCTATTTTTTTTTTAATCTGATAATAATGTTAACTCTACCCTCCACAAATCACTTTAAAAATTACCAGAAAACTTATCCATCAGTCAATAAGGTCATGCAGTGCAACTAAACATATTACAACAAAAATAAAACAATGGAGAAAACAAATGGCATTTCAGTTACTACTAGATTTCTTTTGCTTTTGCCTGATTTAAAATGATGTTACACTTACCATATGGGAGTGGAGTTGATCCCACAATGTTGATAAACCCAGTGGCCATGCTATACAGTGCCCCCAGCCCAGCATCATCATAAGGGGTTTCTGCTGGGTATGATGCTCCAGAGGGCACACTGGCCCAAGTTATATTACTGTTGATGTCTGCATGGTTACTGTAAGTATCTGTGACATTGGCAGGAGTCACTGTTTCTGAAGAACTTTCTGAGCTTTGTGCCAGCAAAATAAGTGTAACTATACACAGCAGTTGTCTAGTCCAGTTTATCTCCATATTGGAATGTGTTTTATTTCTATCACAGATTGAGCTTTGGAATGTGTTTTTAAAATGTGGTAACTACTTGATTACTTAGGTCCACATCTTGAAATCCTAAAATACAATAATAAATCATATTTTAAAGATAACATTTGCTAGGTTAGTCAACTAAATACATCAAAAATCATGTTCTATAATACTTACAAGTAATGGATCATCACGATAAGTACTACATGTAGTATATCAGTGTAATAATTAATCTAAAATATGTGTATATTCACATTACATACTACCTTCCATCATTAAGTCACATTACCATATCCTTTTCTCATTACTGCAATCACAGATATTGCTTTTACATCAAGAGAAGTGGGTTACCAGGCAATAAAGAATTATTGATCTCAGAGCATTATGTGGTTTTAACAGATTGTCTACTGAACTGGAATTGATGGCCATAGCAACACAGAATCAAGGCAATTTACCTTATAATGCCATTTACAGTAACATTTAGTTACAAGATCACGCACAAGATGGTTTACAAGTGCTAAAAGCTATACCTCAAATGTGCAAGTATATCCACGGCTGTTGTGGTGGTGAAAACAATTATTTTATTTTACTTTAATACTAAAACATGTGCTATGCAAAGCAAGCTTGGGTCTACTAAGTGAGAAAAAAACTCCAGTTTTTCAGAAGAAGGAACCCCCTTTGAAACGGCTGCTTACTGGCCTATATCTTCTGACAAAATTACATGTGAAAAGGGGGCAGGGACAAGAAATGACACACAAATTGTCAACTTCTAGCTTCCATATTTAGAGTGAATATATTTATTTACCACACTGAAATAAAACTACATTTTTTCCTTATAACATTTATCAAAAGCTATAATGATAATTTATTTAAAACAAAAGTAATCAAAAAGAAACTGTCTTGGTTATTGACAATCTTGGTGAGCTGGTGACTGCTTTAATGAAATCTTCATTAATGTTTCGTTAGTTCAAGAACAAAATAAATAAATAAATAAATAAATAAATAATAAATAGATAATCTACTTATGTATACTTGGTTCTGCGAAGGTCTTTATTTCAATTCAAACCTTTAGATTTAAATATATCTGAAAACCCGATTGGCCACTCACTGATCCATAGCCTTGCAAGTTGTTGCTCAGTGGAGACCGTCGACCCAAATTCAGATCGGCTTTGACAGCTTTTGTTGTACCGAATATCATAGTAATGTAAACTTAAACTATCATATCAATAATTACGCCACCTTCCAACATTGTTACAGTTTAGTCAATCAGTATTTTACCTAAAAATCTTACCGGTAAACCTGGACGTTCACTGTATCAACTTTTCACATCCACCACTTTCTACAATAGGGTTTTACGTCATTAATCACGTGGGGATATCGTGACCCAGAAAAGAATACACACAACAAAAATTAGGTTGTAGTTGGTGAGTCAGGTGGTTTCCTGTTCACGACTTCAGTCGCCTGTGGGTGTTCACTAGCAAGCTATACTTCTTTCACAAACCAAGAGAAATATGTGTAAAAGGACAGTGGTGCAAGTTGATGTTGAAGAAGTCGAAAAGAGAAGATATCCCAGTAAATACTACGTAAGTGAAGCTACACCGTGGATGAACTTACTGTAAAAATTCAGAATTTATGCAAGTTACTACTAGCAAGGTTTACAGCTAAATTACTCGTAGCATTGTCATTATATTTACATTAAAGTAGAGTATTTTGAATAATCCATTAGCTGTTAAGTTGGTAAAAAAAAATGTACCGGGTACAAATTAAAACAAATTAAATTGAGGCGTAAATTATATTTTGTACCTTGAAGGCTTGACAAGATTGATCATTGAAAACTTTCTATCCTAGGTCAAAATAATTGAACTATTTATTTGATTAAATGTTTTAGGTGTATATTATAAAAGTCACTTGGTCGGATCAGTCTGTAGGAATCATTTACAGAAGATATAGCCAGTTCTTCAAACTGCAGGTACATGTATGGGATATATCTTACGTTTACTAACGTACCAATGTAACCATACTATAGAGGTAAGTTGAACATTTTAGTGATGTGAGTCATTGGACATTTCATATTAAATTCCATAGTACATGCATTTAACTATCTTGATGTGTTAGCCCTTTTTATGAAATAAAACAAAAAAAAAATTAGTTATTATTTTTATTATTATAGAGTAAACTCCTAAATAACTTTCCAAAAGAAGGTGGAGAAGACAACCCTTCTGACAGGATCATTCCATTTCTACCTGGTAAATTAAAATAATTAGCTTTTTGCTTTTTTGTGTTGACCAAAATATTTAACTCTTTTCTGTAGAATTATTTTGAATATTGTTATTATTATTATTTGGAGGGTGTACATTGCATGATATGATATACTATGATCTACTTGTCCAAAGTATTAGATTACAAAGAAATTGTTATCTAAAGAGCTAGCATGGAAATATTATAGATTGATTTAAGTGTGAGTTGTATAGAAAACTTAAAAATTGGGGTCCATTGTCTGTTTGTATAAGTTGGGATAAAGACAACTTTTTTTTCTTTCCAGGAAAAATTCTGTTTGGTAGAAGTCATATACGACAGGTCGCCTTAGAAAGATGCAAGGCCATAAATGAATATTGTAAAGTAAGTTTCACATTAAATCAGAAAGTCATAAGTTATGTAATTTTACATCTATATCTATTTATCTGCATGGTGTATGACAGACATCTAAACAGTGTTTGATATTGCAGAAACTTATCCTTCTTCCACAACACATCTCAGAAAAAGAAGAAGTTTTGAACTTTTTTGAAACAAAGCCTGATGATGTGACAGCACCAGTATCACAGTAAGTTTCTTGTATTTCTTCATTTGTTTAGTTCATTGTTCTAGGATGAAGTAAATAGTGAGGCACTATTCACTGCATAGCGCAAGGTATAGTGATGAGGTATATGCTGTCTATTTCAAAATTCTTGAAAACTTATCATCAGTTTAAATGTTTAATTATCAAATGTGATAATTTTTCAGAGATAAGAAAGAAGATCAAAAAGCGGATGCAATATCTGAGCCATTACAGCTTGAACAATATGTGTCTATAGCAGATTATGAGAAACAGCAGAGGAATGAAGTAAGCCTGACAGCAGGGGCTTGTGTCGAGGTGATAGAGAAGAACAGCAGTGGTAAGGCATCTCGAATAAACCAATTCAAAAGTAATTTGATTTTAGGGTACTTTATTTGTGTCTAAAGCCGTTAATTTGGGCATTTGTGCCCACAAATCTGAGGCTGGAGTTAGCAAACACCAATCCATTTATAAGGCCTGAACAAGTGTACAAGCACTTCCTGTAGTGTTTTTATTTTCAGTGCACCATTTAATATGTATTATCACTTCATTATACTGCTGTTACCAAATTACATGTCCATACAGTGCCAACAGAAGAAGATGTCACAGTTAGTGTTCCATTTGAAAAATTAACAGACCAAGTATTTATAATGATGTTTACTAATTTCAGGCTGGTGGCTAGTGAGTGTTAATGATGAGCAAGGATGGGTGCCTGCTTCATTTCTAGAAAGAGTGGATGGCAAGAAAGATGAACTTACTGTTAAAATGAAAGCAGGAGTTGGTATGTTGACAAAATTTATAATTACCCAAGTTTAATATTAAATTGATTTAACTGAGACCAAAAAAAAATTATTTCAAAAACTTATAACAAGGATTATATTATATGCTAAATTACATGTCACAATTATTAAAAAGATTTAGTAGCATATGGAATTTCTTGTTCTATGCATATGATAAATCCAAAAACTGTAGAATACATTATGTGAGGGACAGTAAACTTGTCTAAAAGCTTCTTATCCATTAAATAGTAGGATATACATAGTCATTGTTCACATTATTTGCATTAAGATACTGGTAAAGATTACAAACATTTCTCTCATATTTCATCTAAACTTCAATTTTTGTTACAATGCATTATGAAAAGAATAGATGAAAAATGAAGGAACAGAATTGCAAAATTTTCAGCTTATTAATGCTGACCTTATATCTTGAAGTATGGTTTTATTTTTTTGCATGCACCTACAGAGAAATATCTAGTCATTCAACCCTACAAAGCACAAAACTCAGATGAGTTGGATTTAGAGAAAGGAATGATAGTGGATGTTACAGAAAAAAGTTTAGATGGTTGGTGGAAACTAAGGTAAACTTGGATTTGATATTTAGTGTATCTGGATTACATTGGCATATATTAGGAATATGAAAATAAATATTGTTTGTATTTGTAATTATGTAAAATTATGATATTACTTTTTCATGGTTTCATGACATGTTGAAAAAGCAGTTACCAAGATTGTGTTACAAATGTGTAAAATTATCAATAAAATAACTTTATCCTGAATGGTATGCATGTATTTAATATATTTTATCAACGTCATTTTCCTAACTATCAGGTGCAAAAACAGAGACGGTTGGGGTCCTGCTGCATGCCTAAAAAGGGTTTCAACTGTTGTGAGGAAAAAACTAGTCAGTTCCAATCCCATTTCTCCAGTCCAGGTTATTGGAAGAATGAGTGAAGTATGTCTGTAAATTGTTAAAGGGGCTTGAGGTCAATTTGACCTTCTGAAACCAAAAAATTAATTAATTATTATGAAAATGTTTTACTTTTTTTTTCAATTTTTGTTACAGTGTACTTGTAAATGATGTTAAACAGTATAGATAATCATGAAATTTATTGTACCAGTGATTTTTGTTGCAGGTGAGTGACCTTATCACTAACCCTACGAGTTCAGCCAACTTCAAATCACAATACACAGCATCAAATCTTGAGGAGGACATATATGGTAATGCTGACATTATTGCTAAATTCAAACCTCCACCTAGAAGAGCATTTGTAATAAAGGTAAGCCTCAGTTTACACGCCAGCTTCCACATTACTTACTTTTTGGATATCCATCAATTTTAATTTGATTTTTGCAAACTGTAGGCTATGCATACCACCATTTATCTCCAGTTAGGCCCCTGTCTCTATT
Source organism: Lingula anatina (assembly GCF_001039355.2). Next base: position 676,750 of record NW_019775558.1, on the reverse strand, counting down.
GTCGTAAATAAAAGTAGCTTCACAGAAACAACATCATTGGGGTGTTCAGCAGAACAAGTTGATCTGCAGATGAAATACTGTCAACCCACTTGCAATCCTAATAGACACTGAATAGCTTTCAAGGGGTTGGCCATATTTAATCCGGTAGTCTGCGGATCAACTTTGGTTGTGAATGTGGCCATTAACTACCCAAGTATATGATATAAAGTAAACACATTGATTAATTGGTAATTAGATCAATGACAGTTTATTAAAATATTTAATGGTAAGTTGGTATGCCATCATAAAATATATTTTAGGTATCAGATTATATCATTTTAGGCCAAGAAAAAGCCTGCCAGACCTCCAACATTACCACCAGTTAAAAAGCAGTACGTCACAATAGCAGATTTTACAGATAGTGCAGGAGATGGGCTCTCATTCAAACAGGATGCTATTGTGCAGGTATGTACTATATGTTAGTGTTATTTGTAGTTCCTTTTCAGAATGTTGTTTCAGAATGTTTCAGAATGTTGTCTTGTAATGTCTTATAATTATGTGATTTTTTATCAAACTGAAAATTGGAATTATTCATTTAGATTTGCATTGACTTGGTATAGATTTCAGTCATATACTCCAATATTTATCCTTTTTTATATTCATTGTAGGTATTACAAAAACATTCTACTGGCTGGTGGTATGTCAGCATTGAAGGGAATGAAGGCTGGGCTCCTGAATCTTACATAAAAGAGGTGACAGCAGTGACACATTCTTCAAGGGTCTCTAGTCAAAGTAATAATGAATCTCGTGCCAGGTCTTCAAGTCCTCTGTCATCCACAGTAACAGAAAGTGGAAGTGGCCAGAAAAGTCAGCTTATTGGTGTTAAAAAAACAAAGCAAACCACATCAGGAACGGAAGGAATATCTTTGAAGTCAAATATACGAAAGAGACCAACAATTCCAAGTAAAAATGTTGAAAACAAATCCTCTAAAGATTTGAAAAAACCACCAGTGCGACCTTCAACACCACCAACACTCAGACCTGTTACACCTCCTAAGCCTACTTCTTCCCCACGGCCCTCCACACCCACGCGGTCATCCACGCCCCCACAGTCATCAAGGCCATCCACACCTCCAGCAAAATCATATAACTTACCCTCTAAACTGCAGACAAAATGTGGGGTACAGCTGAAAGTGAAACCAATGACCCACATTGCAACACAGGAAAGCAGCTCATCTGTTAGGCAGAATACGGGTCCTTCCCCTGTGTCTTCTGAAGTGAAAGGTGCTAATATGTCTGATGAGCTGAGAAATGTGCTTGCAAGACGGCTCACTGCCATGAACAAATGATAAGACATGTCTGAAGTTGAAATGTGCAATATATTTTATTAAGATTATAATTTTTATGTAAAAATCTCTAAGATGTTAACTAATTTATGTTATTTTTAAAGAAAATGAGTGTGTAGTCAAAAATAATTTATTTTTACTGTAAAATGATATAAAGTGAAGATATACTAAGGTCCCACTTTTCATTTCTTCATTTGATTTATTGTGCATGAAGAATTCGGAGGTATGTGCAAAATTGACAGAATTTTTCATTCACTCTGCAAATTCAATTTATAAATAAATGTGCTCAGCATATTTACTAAAATTCTTGGGGTAGACAGTGTTTTTCTACAACTGACCAGTCTTAGATCCTCCATTATTTACCATTATTCTGTAGCAATTTAAGGATATTAAAAAAATTTAACCCACACATCAACTTGAGTGTGTTTTACTTTTTCTTTTTTTTTTCCACCATCATTTTGAGCATTGACTTCCAAGTTGTCAGCCTGCTTATCTTTCAAATCTGTGTCAAAATGGGAGACAGGTATTAAGAATAACCAAGAGGTGTTTGATTATTTTGGTGATATTAATTCATGGCATTTTCATGTATTTACTCTTATAATTTGGAGAAATTTATACTGTTCATACCCCAACTGGCATATCTTGCACTTCAAAGAAATGAGAAGCACCAAAAGTTATTCACCCTACTTATATTGCACTCCTTAAATCTTCGTACGTTTGGAGCACTGCGCATGCAACATGATTTTACGTGCAACGAAACCTTATTTTTGCAATGAAAACGAAAATAAAACATCGAGTTTGCCAAAAAGGCCCTACTGGGATTCGAACCCAGGATCTCCTGTTTACTAGACAGGCGCTTTAACCAACTAAGCCATAGAGCCGTTACGTCAGCAGGAGGAAGATTTTAAAGATATCTTGTATATGTTTAACGTTTAAGGTCTGCTTTGTACAATACAGCAATTTCTAACGCTTAATTTCTAACATTTGGTTGTTTTGTTGGGCAAATTCGTCTAATCTGTGCTATTGTAATTTTAATGTGACGGATAGGACTCAATCACCTTGCTATTTTTACTCTATGACCCCCCTGTGACCTATGAGCATGCGCACTCATTGTATGCGAGCACAGTAAGGACTTTACCTCACTTCGCTCTGTTGAGACCTCAATAAATTCGAATTAAGGATAAATAAACAAATGATGTAGTAGCTTTTCGTATGAAATAATGTCAAAATAAAACCAATGAAAAAATACCAACTCATTGGTACGATGTATGTACCAAACACGAATAAAAGTTTTAAATTGTGCCCTGCGACCATCAGCGGCTCTATGGCTTAGTTGGTTAAAGCGCCTGTCTAGTAAACAGGAGATCCTGGGTTCGAATCCCAGTAGGGCCTTTTTGCTAGACTAGTCCATTTTTCATAACTTTAGCCATTAATTAAAGTGTTGAAACAACATTCAAAGTACTATAAAATTTCATCATTAACAAAATATACCAGTACTGCATATGCATTTGCATCAGGAAGAATAAACACATTTCATTTCAACCATGATTTTAATGTCAGTTCTAGGCATGGTCTTTAAAAAGTCCATTTATTGCTACATGTGCATAAAGATGAGACATTCATAAAATAATTTTGTTATACGCCCTTTTGTGTCTCACCCTAGAGAAAATGCCTTTATCAATAATTTTATCTTTGCATTAAATGGATGCCACAAAGATGGTGTAACTAGTTAACACAAATACAAACCCTGTATTTAGAACAAAGTAATATCTTGACATTTGTACTTGGCCAAAATACAAATGTTATTAAAGGTGAGTAAAACTTGATTATACCCCTTAACAATCAGATCACAAAGCAAAAGTGCCAGTACAAACACCATTTCTTTGCACTAGTACCAAAAGAATATGTATACTAACTACTATGGTACGTGTTGTAAATCAAACTGTAAAAAGCCATTTGATGTAAAAAGTTCATTTTATTATTTATTTAGCAGTAAAACTGCAAAAAAACTTTCACACAAAAGTTCATTACGTCTTGCCAGCCAAAATTACACAGTTGCTGGAAGTATAAAAAAGTTTATACACTAAAAGCACCACTCCACAAATATATGCTGGCAACTGTAACTGCAACAGTACAGATTATGGACTTAGTCTATAAGATCAAAGTAAATGCATAAAAAGAACCAAAAAGCAATATTTTAAAGTTCATTTTTAAAAAGTACCTGGCTGTAAAATAAAAATATACAAAAATTTTTTATAATAGAACTAAATTTTAAAGTCCAACATTATATAAAACATTTTTAAAATATTATCGAAATCAAAGTTACAATAATGATTGTCTGATGTATAATCAAACTTTGTTGCTACAACTGTCATAAATGCTTAAACATCTTTTTTGTTCATTCACATTTTATGGCATTGGTGATTCTGTACTTTATACTGTACTTTACATTATTGTTGCAGAAACGTAATCATAAAAGGTGCATGATCTACAACTTGTATTCCTTGTGACTGTGGTAATATTCTACTTAGACCGAGGAGAATCTAAAAAAAATGTCTTCAAAGACTGCAACAGACCAGGAGACAATTACTTGCAGTCTAACCTCTTTTTGGCTCGGTACAGTTTCTTCTCCAGATCATGAGTAAGATGAAGTACAACAGAGCGTCCATCCAGGACAAGATGGCCATTGATTTCTCCATCTCTAGACAACTGTTCTCCACTAGCCAGAATAAGAAGTCTGGTACCATGCTCTGAAACAAATATTAATTTGCTTACATGAATTAAAATGCAGATAAATATTTGCTTGTTCACACATAATGTTTTATAAATAAATAATTTAATTAATTAATTAATTAAAGTTTCTTTAGCACTTAATGCAATCACAATTTCCCTTACAGACTGCTTATTACAATATACTTGAAATGACATACATAAGCTGCTAAATTTATGTTGCTCACAAAAGTATAACAATTACATTAAATGCTGTACTTTTATGAGGTAATCACAAAAAGTTTTAAAATGAAAATTACACAAAAAAAAATCTTACTTTCTTTCAATAATGGACAGTAACAGTCTGATCTAGTCATGTTGTATGTTGCAAAGATGTCAAGTCTTTCCTTCACCACTGGACGCAAATCTGCTTTGATTTTCAATGGGTACTTGTCACTGTTACGGATTCTTATTTTGTAAGCTAAAATTCAAATAGTTGTGAAATATCATAATGTTAAAAGACCTAAAATGATTACTGTACACAATGATTTTTCCCTATCTTTACCTTTACAGCAAAAAGAGAGAAAAAGAAATATAGGCTGTAGAACTATCAGAAACAAAAAACAAAATACATAAAATTTACGCAAGTTTAAAAGTTTACCTTTTTCAGTACACAAACAAACTTAGCATGTATCATTTAACATCAATGGGAAAAATGCAGATTTTAAACCTTACAGTTAATTTGTTCAAAATACTAGATTTTATTAGAAAAATTAGTTATCATTAAAAACTTAAAAGATAGCATAGATGTCCCTAATATTGTCTGTTTAAAATAAAACAGAGACCACCATCAGCACTTTCCATTTATTAGTATTACACCTGGACTTCTATTTAAATTAAGCACACAAATGCTTCATACCCACCTTTTTCATGATTGCAGAACATTTTCATAACAGACACTGCTTGGCTGATACTGCAAGCTGGACAAGTTGGCTTGTCAACCTTAAAGAGAAAAGTATTTGTAACTGAGACACATCTTAATACTGTACATGTTTATTGGTCTTGGCACCGGGAAAGAAATGACATGGAACAAATTATTATTATTATAACTATGCAATTGAAGGTAATATCAACATATCAGCATGACAATCATATTGTTTGCATCATTTATGGTTCCAGAAACTAAATTACACTATTATTTTTATGAGTACATGTTTGTGATCTACAAGGAATTCAAAGATCCTACCCTTGATTCTGCTGCCCTGACATCTTCAACTGGAAATAGTGGAAACATAAATCCATATATACTTCAAAGAATATACTCAAGAAATGAATAGCATGTAATAATAATAATAATAATAATAATAATAATAATAATAATAATATATTTATTTATTTAAAGTCTAAAATCCATAAAATATGTTCTGTAGACTTTACAAACTAAAAACTTAAAACACAGTAAGATGAATTGAATTAATAAAATTATGACTTAATAGAGTTAAGATAATGATGTCCAGTTAATATTTCCGAGTTATAAAATGTTCTTTAATAAAATTTGTTAAAAAGGTATGTTTTTAAAGCTTTTTTAAAATCCTTCACTGAGCTAATGTCTAAAAACAATGATACTACCAGTACAAGTAAATACACTGCCGATACCTAGACTAAAAAGTCTTGCAGCTTCTGGTCTGAATGGTGGAGCAGGATTAGGAAGTCTTCGCTGGGCAAATGGATTTTCCTTGGATTCTTTTTCATATTCTTCAACAGTTAATACTGGCAGGTCTTCCTTGGTTCCACAGGTTCTACGGATATTGTAAAACACAGTTTTGGACTCATCTGAAATTTTAAAAAAGGGTATAACAGTAATACTAGTACACATATCAGAGGAAATAGTTGTCAAGCTTTCTTATGCTTAAAGATCAACATGAGATTCCATGCAATATAAAAGCCATGTAATCTTCTTTGAAATACTCTCAGGAAAATCTGATAACAAAAATATGATTAATTATTATTAATTTAAACCTTACCTTTCTCATAATAGTCATATACTTTAACTGGTCTGACTTTTGTTTTCTCAATCTCCTGGTACTGTTCCACTTGAAACCTCACACACTGCTTCACACCCCTGCTTAACTAAAGACACACACAGAAGATGAATGGACAACATCAATAATAATGAGTCACAAAAGACCATTAAACAGTACATATCATTTAACTAAATTGGAAAAGAAATTATTTTGTAACTGTTATATAACACAAGTGCAGAAGTGCATGGCAGTCAACTTACATAGTCAAAATAGAAGGCTACAGCATCCTTGTCTACCTCATATCTCTTAAGAAGTGTGTGAGAAAATTGATTCTTCATCTGGAATTTTAAAAAAAATTAAGATAATACCTTAAGGCTTTTTTTCTTTTTGTACAGTGCTAAGTGTGTGGGTTGTCAGCCAATTTAAAAATCTTAATTTTTCTGAGAAGTGTTTAGAAATTAAATGTGTATTATTTCTCGATGTTACATCCTTTATGATTTTGCTCTTGGTAAACATACTTCTTTCAAAGACTTTTTATCTGGAATCCAACCAGATATCATCCTCACTTCCATTACTACCATGTTTGACTCTTCATCTTGGCCATTATATCTGAAAACATGGAGAAAATATATTACATATTCTATCACCACTGGCCTTTTAAAAATTATTTTGAAAAAGTCTTTGTTCAGGTTAATTCTATCTCAGTTCAAACCAAAATAAAATTCCCAAATTCAAGATTTTTATGAATCATTAAAAGATGAAAATTGCTTACGTCACACAAGCACTGAGAATCCTTCTCTTACAGGCTCCAGGTTTTCTCATTACATTCACATCTAGATCAAAGACAGGCACTTTGACTGGCACTTCATATACATTATAACGGACATTTGCCTGAAAAAGATTTTTTTAAATCATAGCTTGTTCAAAAAATGTGTTAATTATGCATGTCACAGCCAAAATGTGAAACCATGGGCCTTTTCAGAGTTCCATCTTTAGAGTTTTGCACTTTGTTTGCAAATATAACAACTTGCACAAGACTTGCTGTTATTACATACTTTCCTGTGAATCATTTACTGACTCATTCATAAGACAAATGGAAAAACTCAAAATCACTGTCTAGATTATTTTCTATCAATTAATAATCAAAGTGCAAAAACATGCTGCAATTGTAAAAAAAGGCCATTTTTTACAACAAAATACACCCCTTATGGCAGCATGACAGCATTCTGAAATTATCAACTATTCAAACATACCCTGATATCTGAATACTTTACAAATCTTACTAATTTACAAAAATGAAACATTCCATTGCAAATTACATATGAATTATTCAATAACTTTTAAACTAAACTTAAAAAGAAACTGCAGAGGTCCAAAAATACCTGCATAAGAGCACACCCAGTTCCATTGGCATTAATGGTCAGTTTGTTTGGCAGAGATGGCACTGGACTGTCCTGCTGGACCAAGCTATTTACATCATTGACAAAGAAAATTTTCCTGAAGTCATTTCCTTGGACATCAGCATATACCACAGAATCTGGTGAATAGGTCAATTTGGCATATGCTGCTAAGGCCTGAATTGCTACTACTGTGTCCTAAAAGCAAAGAAACAAAAAGAGGTAAAGAAAGCAAATAAAAATAAAATTCAATAATAAATAAATAAAATTACACAAATAAAGGTCTACACACTAGAAATTTCAATTTCTTTCACAGTGTCCCTTTCATATCAAAATGGGAATCACCCCATCTAAAACACTGGCATATACACACCTGAGTGGATGAGAATCCTCCATAAGCATTCCTCTGCTGAGACAACCAGCGTACAATCTGGAGTGAGAAGCCGATGTTGTCTGTCTGTCCTCCCACACTATAGGCCATTAGAGCATAGGCAGTCATCTCCACCTCTGTTGACTGGGCTTGCCAGAAGGGGCTGAACCAGCCATCATCATTCGGGGGTTTTGCTGGAGCTTTTTCACGATTCCATTGGACCATTCCACCTGTAATATTATGTATATGTATTTTTAACATTTTTGAACAAAACGGTTTTATTTCCCCGCCTTTTTCTCTTCATCATTTAAACTTCAGCTCATAATTACTGGCTATGCTGACTTTAGCTGATTATTGATTAATTTGATTAAGTTATATGCACCTATAAATGTATTAATTCATTCTCTATATCTTATATGAATTATGGACTGAACAGTTGTAACAGCACAAGAAAAATTTAAACCAATCCAAATACCATGAATTAAAGTCAAACTTTTTTAAATCAAACTATCAAAGATTACAATTGAATTTATTCCACTGCAGTAACAGAGGACCACTATCTTACTCTCTTCAATTTTCTTGGAGTGTAACTTCTTCATGAAGTTCTGTCTAAGAGGGTTATCTAGATCATCATTATAATACAATGTGTAGGCATATGCCATAATGGCCACTGTGTAGGTATCTGTGATATCTCTGTTCTCTAAACAGTGGAGGGCACCCTGTATGGAAGGATCCTGTAAAACAAATTTAATTGCATTATGAATGTACAGGCATTAGGGTAAACCTTTAGCATGGTCACAACCTTTAGCATCAAACATCCCATCTCTTAATTGCCATTAGTTGAATCCAGATATTCAAATGCCAATTTAAAACACTAAAATTTTAGATATTAGAAAAATTTACATTCATCCACTTATGAGTCCAAGGGTTAGGGAAAACTTACTGTTTTCTCCAGGCCAGTTTCCAACAATGCCATGAGTACATAGGCAGACAGACTAGTGGTGGGGTCTGTACTGCTCTCTACTCCACCTGCCATGCTCTTCGAAAACAACTTCCCAACTTTACGGAAACAGCCATTGTTCATTTGTTGTTGTCTGAGCCATCCAATGGTCTGTTCAAGCTCTTTTTCATCAATGAATATGTATTTCCTGGCTTGGGCAAAAGACTTGAGAACAAAAGCTGTTAACCAAGTGCTGCCTGACTTATCATTTTTACCAAAGGCGCTATATGAGCCATCAGCGTGCTTGTAATTCAGTTCTCTTTGGTAACCTATTAAAGATGAAAAGGAGTTTTGAAATAAAAAGTTATGGGGTATCAAAGAGTAAAATAAATTGCATTTCATTCAGACTGTTAAATTGACCATTTTGTCATGACATTCTTTTAATGAATAAAAAGTTCCTATACCTTTCTTCAAATAACATATAAACATAGTCCATTCTTGTTTTGTAAACTATTGATCACCAGAAAAATCACCAAGTGACCGAAATATTTGCTCTCTTCCAGATCACCAGAAAAATCACCAAGTGACCATAATGTTTGCTCTCTTCCATATGCCAATTTTCTCATGAAAAAAAATTCACAATATCAAACAAAAATATCCATCAAGTCAACTCACCAGCTTTCATGTATTCCTTGGCTTTGGTTTCTATCTCATGTGTGAGTTGGTTTGTACTGCTCAGGTATTGCATTACCACAATGTTTGGCACAAAGCCCACCATGTTCTGTTCTCCACAGCCATAGGGCATCTTGACCAGGCTGTCCAGACCAGTCAGGGATGGACCCATCAGATCACCTACATGTACAATACATACAATTATATCCTGGAAAAATTCTACAATTAAACCTTTCATTGTACAATTTATTGGAAATGATCATACAAGTTACTGGAAGTGGCTGGATGATATTGCTTCTACAGATATATGGATGAATGGACAATATGATGCTATATATTTCTCGTGTGTGTGTGTGTGTGTGTGTGTGTGTGTGTGTGTGTGTGAGTGTGTGTGTGTGTGTGTGTGTGTGTGAGAGGGAAGGGGCAAGGGAGAGAAAGGGAAAGGTATTACAACATAACATAGGTGAGACTGTCGGTCTGTGGGACTTTTATTAACAAAAAAGTTAATATCTCTAGCTCTAAAAACATTGGTGAAAATTAAGGAGTCTTACCAGTCAATGTGACTCTGGCACGTGCCGAGTCAGGAACCAGGTTTTTCGGCAACGTGAGGTCAACTTCATCACTAAATGGTGCATCTAGAAATTGAAAAGAAAAAAATTACATCTTTTTTAGCACAGGGATTATGGTATCACTTTAATACTTTCACTGTGAGATTTAAAATAAGTTCCTTTAACAATTCAGAAGAAAAAAGAATATTCCATTTTCAATGCAACTACTGACCAGTGGCTAGGATACAAAAGGAATTAACTGAATCATCAGCTAGCCACATGGGTGTGAAACAATACTTGTTGTCTACCATTTATTTAAAACAAGATTTTGTAATGTTATTTTTTAAAATGGAAAAATGCACTGTGTAATATACAAATGACTGAACTCTTACCTTTAGGACAAAAAAATGAGCTGTAAGTGTATTCCTCCTCTGCTCCTTCAGCCTGAAATCCAACAATGAACATTGTACAATTGGAGAGCACTATTCAGATACATCTGCAAACTTTTTATAATATTTGAACAAAGTAAATAAAAGTTTCTCAAAAAATGTCATTTCATTTATTAATTAATTGCTCAGCTGAAATACATGAACAGAGCATTACCTCCACTAATAATTGTCGTTCAACTGCATCCTGCACATCAATATACTTAGAACTCATCTGTACATTATTTCCACATACTCCAGCTTCATCTGTTGAAACAGCCTAAATATACCAGATATACAGAATAAATCAAGATTCAAGCTAATGACGGCATATTAACTAAAATAGGAATAAAATTGATCAGTGGAGAGAGAGAGAGAGAGAGAGAAAGAGGCAAAATAATAACAATCAATATAAAAATAATGTAAAAATAATGTAAAAATAACTCGCTTTGCTTACACAATGCATGCATTTCAAACATATTCTACTAGGACCTTTGTCTTAGATTCACTAGTAACTGTAACACTGTAAACCAGGCACAATTTTTTTCTATAATGTAAGATGTGTACCTTGACAGTAATGTTGATGTTCCCCAGCTTGGTAGCCACTATTTTGTAAGTGTGGGTCTTCACTTCGTTTCCACAGACACACAGTTTGGCAGTTTTTTCCCCAAATACCACAAAGGAGGGAGAATTCTTCAAAGTGAGTTGGATCTAAATAAAGTAAATGACACAGTTTATCATGACTAGCACGCACTCAAGGTTCTGTCAATCTGTTTCAATGCTTATAGTGCTGGGTAACATGTTTGAACATTGATGTACAATATTGATTTTACCTATGCACACTTTATTGCATGCATATATTTGAATTACAATAATGCACAAATAAATCGAATATCTCAATCACAAGATTCCATGTAATGCTTTTGTTTTTAAAATACATACAGTTAAGCATTCCTCCAAGTAGTTGAAGACTGAAAGCTTGAGTGGCACTTTCTCTTTACGAATAACAGAATAGGGCAGATTGAAGGAGACAAAGAATGGCTGGAATGTCTTGATGGTTGCTGGTGATGCCACCCCTAGGCCAGTTTCTGTGTTAGTACAGAAAGCACTGCCCACCCATTCAGTGACGGTGTGGGGCATGGTCTGCTTCTTTTCCAGCTTACCTGATTCCCTGGAAAAAAGACCAAAGTCTGGTTTTAAGTTGAAATCATGTAAGTATAGCATCTTCTTGTTTACATTTCTAGATAATCATTTTCTCAACTATACCCTGATACCAAATTAATTATGTTACTATACAAATTGCCCACTTTTCATTTTTTCAAGATTTGTAATATTTTTAAAGTTTTTTTTTCAATATTTCAGTTTCTAATCAACAGTATGTTTCAGAAAATATGATTTGCCTGTTTAGTTTGTATATGGTAAGTAACTACTGTATACATGTAGATCAATTGCAAAATCAATACCCATTGTGGATATTTAACATTCTGGACTTGAAAACATGCAAAAGATCAAAATATATCAACATTTATCTGTTCATTATCGTTCACAGTATATTTCAATCTCAATATTAATCAATGGCAGATTCAGTCACCAAAACTGAATCTTCTACCCAAGTTAATAGTATTTTAAATTAGATATTTTAAAATAACATCATCAAAAAGACATTCAAAAGACTCATCCAGAAGACTTTATAAATATATACTTCTGGCCACACATAGCAATTACTTATATTTTCACTTGAAAAATAATGCTCACAAAGTGTGCATTGCTTGATAATATATATATATATATATATATATATATATATATATATATATATATATATATATATATATATATATATATATATATATATGCTGCACCACCTTCATGCGATCTCTCATTCATCACTTTAGCTGCTAACTTGGTAGCCCATACTGAACCAAAGCAAAGCAACAAACAAAGGACTTACAAAACATTAGAAGTTTTAGTACCACACATCTCACCCTACATATTCCAATTCCCACAGCCAAGTTTCAGGAAAGTAATTCCTCAATGTGACAGTGCTAGTTACAGTTTTAGTAGGTTCTTTAATATCATCAGCTTCAACAATCATGGGAAGAGCAACAGGTGGACTAAACTGTCGGATTCCACTTGCTCTTGGTACTGCCAGTGGACCTACAGCAAGTTAGTTCAATTAGATAGGGTATAATATACCAGTAAAATAATATTGAAATAGCCTAAAAATAAAATAGGCACAATTTCAAAAGATCCCAATATATCATTCCGCAGACAACAAGCATTCCTTGTGGATTCATCACCAATAATCCTGTGTGCATCTGAAAGGAAATGAAAAAGTTACAAAGTGTAAACTTATGAATATATGTGTGTCTTCTCACCCAACAGTTTCAAGGTCCCATAGCCAGGTTTCTGGGAAATAGTTTCGCAAAGTTGGAGTATTCTGAATTCTTGACTCATCCTTGCTATTAGAGTCTTGACCTGTAGGTGCATTTACATCTACTTGCATGAATGCAACTGGAGCATCCTCCTCCACAAGCATAGGTCCTAGGGTAAAACAATATGTATACACAGTTAATTAGATAGAACTGTGTGTGTGTGTGTGTGTGTGTGTGTGTGTGTGTGTGAGAAATGGAGAGAGGGGGTCAATTAGTAGTAGTGGTAGTAACAATGACTGATAACTGCTAGTGGTTGTTCACGGGTATCATAACTATAAAGAAGTAGATATCAATTAAAAATGCTCAAGACTTGACAACTACATGTAACAAAAATATGAAAAAATTCTAGATGTGCAAAAAGATTGGAGGTATTGGCATGCTCATTATACTGATAGCTGGAAAAAGGACCAGTCTGTTCCTTAAACAAAATTTCAATGAAAATTATGTAAAAAATTTAATTTATAACAGTACTGAAGCACTGAGTACAAACTTTTAATAACTAAAAATACAACAAATACCTCAAACGAACATATATTTACTTTGGTCAGCAAGAGCTGTTATGATAAAAAATTATTGAACAAAAGAATTTTGTAAAATAACTTACGATGCAAAATTATTAAATCATAAGTCCATACTCAAACTGTGGCTCTTTCATATACAATTACTAATCCTTACGCAAATGTTTCAATAATTGACTAAATTTCCAACTTTGTCTCAGACTTATAAATTTGTCAGAGAAGCAGTTTAACATTTACCTCCTAATCCTCTCCAGTAAATAGCAGGATATGGTCTGTAGGAAGAACAAGGTCTGGTTTCAACTGTAAGGTCTGTCAACACTACCATACCAGCCGTCTAAAAAATTAAAGTAAATGAATGGATAAATACATAAATTCCAAAATATTTCCAATCTTACTCGCAACATAACACATCCTCATAATATAGATACATCTCATCTGTAGACATATAAAATCTTATTGATGAGCTTTGAAATTTGATCAGATGTTGACCTTTCTGCGTACCTGCCAGGAACAAACAATTCATATATATAANTATCTTATTAGTTTAATAATGAGACTGTTAACATGCCTAAGAACTGAATCTGAGGAAATGTGAAAAATATGCTGAAAAGTGAAAAAACAGCATAACTTCTACAATAATGGCCCGATCATGCTGATTTTCGAACTTGACCTGCGTTTTATGAATATTCATCAGCTCTGTAAATATAAAGCCAAAAAGTAAAACTGCCCTCCACTTCTCGTGTTTACAAGGAAAGTGCAAGGCGCCGGCATCGCCATCGCCATCGGTGACGACAGACGCAGGTGATGGCAATATGTACAGACACATCTGTGTCTGTACATAAAAATGTGCCCAATAGGAAAAGCATACAGTACCTGAAAAGCCCGGATGGCATCATAATATTCTGATTGTGGGAAAAACCAGGGTGCAATTGATCTCTTTCTCCTTTCTCCTGGAGGACCAGGCAGACTCCAGAAGGGAGAGGGAGGTCTGGGGGCATCCATAAGCAGACGGCCTGAAAAAAAATTATGAAAATTACCTAGCAGTTAATGCTGGAGTCTATCAATCTGTGACTGATGTAATTAATACAAAGTAATTATTTCAATGCACAGCTTAAGTTTCAAACCCGGGTATAAACTAAAGATGGAAAATCATCAACATATCCAAACTAGACTTCAGATATTCAATGTCCTAGTCATGTAATTACTGTATGGGTAAAATTTACAGATAGAATAAGATTAAAACAAACTTTGAAATGCATGAATCAGTATTTTTTTTTAAAGTTGTATTATGAAATATAAATCACTCACTAGGTGACTCCTTCTCTTCAAAACGCCTCTTCTTTTCACAGTAGTCTGAAGATCCATCACCTCCGTTATTAATATTTATGTCATAACCCTTCAATAATTCAAAAATCTGAAATGATAAGAGTCAATCCATATCATTTATGATAACTTATACCTGATTTAATCATACATGTGCATGCCTTACAGAAACTAAATTATTGCCTCAAATTGCCTGAATGAAAATTATTGCCTGAATCAAAATAAGATCTAGATTCTATGCCATTTCTCAGATAGGGTCAACTACTGGGTTAAAAGAGTCCATTTTGTTTTTCAGAAAAAGACCCCTCCGACTTTGTAATTACTAGCTACAGACCTGTATCTTTATTAATGAGAAATTGGTAAAATTAACCACTGCAATATACCTTGCCTGAGTCCAGTTGATTAGAAGACCTGAGAAGATGGACACTTTTGTCCACTGCCCCAATAGCACACAGGGACTGAGGGCTGGCCTTCAACTCCAGGGTAGTGTCTTCTCCTGGTAGACGTTCTTCATCTGAGAACCCAAGCTCCACCTGATGAGAATAAAACAAGGTTTAAGTTTACACGTTTTCATTTTCTGTATCATAATGGTGAGTTTGAAAAGTTGAAACTTATAATTTTTTAATTCTGTTTTTCTTGCTTGATTTCTGTAATCATGTCTCAAATGTAGTTTAGAATTATCTATCTAAGTCAGGATTAACACATTCATCAAAATTTGGATTAAAATCACAATCTATTTCATGGTCTAGTACATCATATATTTCACTTGACCGTGTTTTTCTGCATTTCTTCTTTAATCTTTTTAGTTTTTCTCTAAGATTTAAATACATATATACTCTCTTTGCAAATTCTCCAAAAAATGTCTAACCTTATTGTCCCAGCAATGCTGCACCTTGACCTCTGTACTGTCAGATACAACTTCCCCATCCTCTCTAACATAATAGATGAGGATCCTGGTAAGTGGCGACATCTGGGGAGTAACAGGAAACTCAAAGTGTACAGCACTAACATGACCTGGAAGCTCTACCTGGTTTGGCTGGTTGGGTTTGGATGTGGTTGGTACTGACATAGTTGGAGGAATGGGTGGGCCAGCTAAAAATTTTAATTTTCAATGAAGTCCCAAAAATTAAAAGCTTAATATTTATTATTATAAATCTATACATAATATTATGCAAGAAAAAAGAGATCATCAAGAGATGAGGAAAACTTACTATCATTTAGACTTGCAAAAATATTTATCCACATGATTCATATATAAGTAAACAAAACAAAATAATCTAATGACTGATACTAGATGACACAGTAATCAAATATAAGATTCTGAAGACCTAAAAATGAATTCTACATTAGTCCTATATGTATTTCTTCATACACAGTGTAATCTTCAGCAAGAAAATTAAAATATGCTCACTCATCATATCATCTCCATATGGAATAGCAATCTCGGGTATGATTTCCTCCTCTACCACAGGCACTTCTGGTTCCTCAGCTCCTTCCATGCCCTCAAAGCCCGGAGCAATTTCCCCTTCCATCTCTACAAGGTCTTCTCCAACTGGTTCATCATTGAGAGGTTCCATGTAATCATGTATTTTGAAATGGTGACGCTTGTGTCCACTTTCAAGGATGTTTCCTCTTGACAAGATCTGATATGAATACATAAACAATAAACCACTGAAACACATCCATGTATTTCTGTGTGTGTGTATGTGTGTGTGCATGCACATGTGTGTGTGCGTGCATGTGTATCCAGGGTCAAAAGTACATGTACATGTATATGACAAGTAATCATGGAAAATCACTTTTAGTNTCATTAGTTGAATCCAGATATTCAAATGCCAATTTAAAACACTAAAATTTTAGATATTAGAAAAATTTACATTCATCCACTTATGAGTCCAAGGGTTAGGGAAAACTTACTGTTTTCTCCAGGCCAGTTTCCAGCAATGCCATGAGAACATAGGCAGACAGACTAGTGGTGGGGTCTGTACTGCTCTCTACTCCACCTGCCATGCTCTTCGAAAACAACTTTCCAACTTTACGGAAACAGCCATTGTTCATTTGTTGTTGTCTGAGCCATCCAATGGTCTGTTCAAGCTCTTTTTCATCAATGAATATGTATTTCCTGGCTTGGGCAAAAGACTTGAGAACAAAAGCTGTTAACCAAGTGCTGCCTGACTTATCATTTTTACCAAAGGCGCTATATGAGCCATCAGCATGCTTGTAATTCAGTTCTCTTTGGTAACCTATTAAAGATGAAAAGGAGTTTTGAAATAAAAAGTTATGGGGTATCAAAGAGTAAAATAAATGCCATTTCATTCAGACTGTTAAATTGATCCTCTTGTCACGACATTCTTTTAATGAATAAAAACTTCCTTTACCCTTCTTCAAATAACACATAAACAGAGTTAACTGTTGTTTGTAAAATACTGGTCAACAGAAAAATCACCAAGTGCCAGAAAAGTGTGCCCTCTTCTATGCACCAATTTCTCAGGAAAAAAACTCTAAATCAAGCATAAAAATCCATCAAGGCAACCCACCAGCTTTCATGTATTCCTTGGCTTTGGTTTCTATCTCAGGCGTGAGTTGGTTTGTGCTGCTCAGGTATTGCATTACCACAATGTTTGGCACAAAGCCCACCATGTTCTGTTCTCCACAGCCATAGGGCATCTTGACCAGGCTGTCCAGACCAGTTAGGGATGGACCCATCAGATCACCTACATGTACAATGCATACAATTATATCCTGGAAAAATTCTACAAATAAACCTCTCTTTGGAAATGATCATAAGTTATTGAAAGTGGCTGGATGATATTGCTTCTACAGACATATGAGTGAATGAACAATATGATGCTATATACTTCTCTCTCTCTCTGTGTGTGTGTGTGTGTGTGTGTGTGTGTGTGTGTGTGAGAGAGAGAGAGAGAGAGAGAGAGAGAGAGAGAGAGAGAGAGAGAGAGAGAGAGAGAGAGAG